>JACEFZ010012913.1:207500-265000 GCA_014155875.1 Cepaea nemoralis
GACAGAAGAATTACCCCATGACTGGAAAGAGTCATTATTGATACCTATCTTTAAGAAAGGAGACAAGTTCCAATGTGGAAATTATAGAGGAATATCACTACTGTCCACAAGCTATAAGATACTATCCGCAGTATTACTAAATAGACTAAAATCATATTCAGAAGACATATTAGGTGACTACCAGGCGGGTTTTAGACAAAACAGATCAACAATAGATCAGATATTTATCTTACGACAAATAGCCGAGAAACATTGGGAATATAAAAGAGATCTCCATAACATTTTTGTAGATTTTAAAAAGGCTTATGATAGTGTCCATAGGAATAGTCTATGGAATGCTATGCAGGAATTTGGAATACCAAGGAAGTTAATCAACATGACCAAACTATGCATGGAAGATACTTATAATATAATAAAATATAAAGGCAGGAAATCAGACCCCTTCCAAATAACATCTGGCTTGAAACAGGGTGATGCACTATCGCCGCTACTCTTCAATCTGGCTCTAGAGAAAGTTGTAAGGAAGGTAAAGGAGGAATGTGATATTGGAGGAACATCCAAGCTGCTTGGTTATGCAGATGATATAGATATTATAGGGCAAAGTGAACAAAAGACATTGGAAATATTGACTCACTTAAAGGAAAAAGCTCAACAGATGGGGCTGGTTATCAACCAAGATAAGACAGAATATATGGTAATTTCAAGAGACGGAATGGCTAAAAACTCTGGCCACATACAAATAGATAATATGACCATTAAAAGAACGGAAACATACAAATACCTGGGTACAATCTTCAACTGCTCCAACATCATAAGGGAAGAAATACAAACTAGAATCAACTCTGGAAATAAGATATACTATGCACTACAACATCTACTAAAATCAAAGGCGCTATCTCGTAACACCAAAATCACAATATACAAAACACTGATCAGACCAGTTGTGCTGTATGGCTCTGAAACCTGGAGTACAACGAAAGGAGACGAAGCCTTGTTACAAACCTTTGAGAACAATATTTTAAGACGCATCTTTGGACCCATTAGGGATACACAAAGTGGAGAGTGGAAAAGAAGAAGTAACAAAGACATTTATGATTTGTTTAAGTCCCCGCTAATCACTGGTATCATGAAGGCTAATAAACTACAATGGCTGGGGCATATAGAAAGAATGGAAGATAATAGGGAAACAAAACTCGCTTACACTCAGGAAATAAATGACCGTAGACCCCGAGGTAGACCAAGAAGGCGGTGGAGAGATAATACATGTACACACCTACAAGCACTTGGAATCAACGACTGGCAAGAGAAGGTCCACCAGAGAGACGAATGGAGACAGATTGTATTTGCAGCAAAGAACCTCAATGGCTCGGAACGCTGAAGAAGAAGAAGATTCATCTTCTTCGAGTTTGATGAACATCATCATCATCAATATCAAGTGTCTTGCCAGCTGATTTAGACGTTGATGTCTCCCCACAGATCTTTGGTGTTCTGGATCAACTCTGCTGATGGTATTCCTCCATGCCACCACCTCATTCCGTCCAGCATCATTTCTCTTGGTCTGTCTCTCCCTCTTTTCCCACTTGTTGGACATCACTGTGAACGAAATAGCGGTGTCGCCGTGAGCACGAAAATGGGACTAAGCTATGATTTCCAATTTATGGAACTATTGTAGTGTATACCATTTACGGAACGCCTGTAGTGTCTACCATTTATGGAACTCCTGTTATGTCTACCATTTACGGAACACATGTAGTCTCTCCCATTTATGAAACAACTGTAGTGTCTCCCATTTATGGAATACTTGTAGTGTCTCCCATTTATGGAACACTAGTAGCTTCTCCCATTTATGGAATACTTGTAGTGTCTCCCATTTATGGAGCACCCGTAGTGTCTTCTATTTATGGAACACCTGTAGTGTCTCCCATTTATGGAACATCTGTAGTGTCTCCCATTTATGGAACGCATGTAGTGTATCCTATGTATGGAACACCTGTAGTGTCTCCCATTTATGGAACACCTGTAGTGTCTCCCATTTATGGAACAACTATAGTATCTACCATTTATGGCACACCTGTAGTATCTACCATTTATGGAATACCTGTAGTATCTACCATTTATGGAACACCTGTAGTGTCTCCCATTTATGGAACACCTGTAGTGTCTTCCATTTATGGACCACCTGTAGTGTCTCCCATTTATGGAACATCTGCTGTATCTACCATTTATGGAACACCTGCTGTATCTACCATTTATGGAACTCATTTAGTGTCTCCAATGTATGGAACATCTATAGTGTCTCCGATTTATGGAACACCTGTAGTGTCTCCCATTTATGGAACACCTGTAGTGTCTCCCATGAATGGAACACCTGTAGTTCTCCCATGAATGGAACACCTGTAGTGTCTCCCATGAATGGAACACCTGTAGTGTCTCCCATGAATGGAACACCTGTAGTGTCTCCCATGAATGGAACACATGTAGTGTCTCCCATTTATGGAACACGTGTAGTGTCTCCCATTTATGGAGTACATTTAGTGTCTCCCATTTATGGAACACGTGTAGTGTCTCCCATTTATGGAACACCTGTAGTGTCTCCCATTTATGGAACACCTGTAGTGTCTCACATTTATGGAACACCTGTAGTGTCTCTCATTTATGGAACACCTGTAGTGTCTCCCATGAATGGAACACCTGTAGTGTTTCCCATTTATGAAACACCTCTCACAGGGCGAGTCAGCAGTGTAACTACTTGGCCACCGGAACTCCCTGTTCCTGCTGTCACAACATGTTTCAGTTTTCACCTCATAACGTGGCAAAATAACTATAACTTATTCTTTCTCATATTTGTGATAAGTTGTCTTTGCGACTTAGCTTCCTTCAAAATGTCCAGTTCGCTCATTTTTGCTGACCATTTAATTTTCAACATTCTTCTAAACCTAGAAGCATTTATGATGCCAGACGGAAGGTGCACATAAGAGATTAAGAACATAATTTTTTTTTTTTTGGGGTTCACATATCCTTTACAGGACATCGCTGTCAACATCAGCATCTTTCAGTTGATTGTTGATTTCTTGGCAAGATTACGTTCAGTAGTTTGCCATTGCTTTCTGAGCGACCGGCTCACATACCCCGTAAGTTATCGACGCGGAGAGAACGGTTACCGATTCTCGCGCAACGTCACGTTACTTACGAGAGTATACGAGATTACGGAGAAAGTCGTGCAACCTCTAGACCAGGGAGACCGGCAAGAACAGAATAGGGCAAGCAAAAGCTGCATTTCAGAAAATGAAAAGTATCTTATGCAATGAGTCACTATCATTGAATGTAAGAAAGAAAGTGCTGAAGTGCTATATAGAACCTGTTTTGCTGTATGACAGTGAATCTTAGAATGTAAATGAACAGATTAGGAAGAACTTGGGAAGCAACAGAGATATGGTTCCTGAGAATAATGTTGCAAATTCCTTGAACTGCCAGAGTAACTAACGACTATTGCCCGAAAGAGGCTAATGAAACTAGAACATTATATTCAACAGTAAGAAAGATACAAACAGCTTTCTTTGGTCATGTTATGAGAAGAGAGGCATTGGAGAACATCGTGACAGCTGAAAAGATCAAGGGGAAAAGAGGCAGAGGCCGACCAACAGAAATGATGCTGGATGGACTGAGACGGTCGCATGGAGGAATATCAGCAGCAGAGTTGATCCAGAACATCAAGCACCGAAATACACGGAGAGACATGAACTCTTACGTCAGCTTACAGGGAACTTGGTGATAATGATTCTTTTATAAAACCACATTTCCAAGTCTTCCATGGATTGTTTCTCCTTTTTACTAATTATTCAGGATTGGCAGCCGTATGTTAAAATTGTTTCTATGTACCATTCAAGAAATCTATTTCTATCTTTCAAGGGCAAGGACTTATTGCGCATGTTCTTCATTTGACAGAATGCAGTTTTCGCTGTTCTATTATGTTTTTTTTTTTTTTTAAATCTCTGTGATGCATCTTTCATCATCTTTTTCCGCATCTCTACGTATTTTCACGTTGTTGCTACCACAGGACAGGGGACAGAAACAAAGTGATTGTAAAGTCGTTTGATGACCAGCTTACTGCCGCTGGTTTTAAAAAAGTTGGACTTCTTTATGACTTCTCCAGCACACCCGCAGTAAGTGCGTGCGTAAGATCTTAGTTTATGTTAACATAATGGTTTAATGTGTTAGTTTATATTAACATAATGGTTTAAAGTGTTAGTTTATATTAACATAATGATTGAATATTTTAGTTTATGTTACTCACTTATGCGGCTAAACGAAAAAACAAAACAAAAAAACAACAACAACAACATCAAAATATGCATTTTAAATGTATGGGCAATTTACACAAATCATTACTACATGACTCACTAATATTAATAATTGATGTGACAATTGTTACTATTTATTGGGACATACTGTATTACCAATAGGGGACTGGCTATTATACTAAGGTTTTATTATTATTATTATTGTAATGTTATTATTTTTTATTATTTTACTTTTATTATCTTAGTATATTATTATTATTATTATTATTATTATTATTATTATTATTATTATTATTATTATTATTGCTAAGGGGGGAGATATTCAATACTGAGATAGTGTTCGAACAGTTTACGAATATATGTATAGTCAACACTTTAGGGGGCCACCATGAAATTCTAATTTTCCGACTCCAAATGACGACAGCTCATCGCTGAAAGTGCGAGCACATCTCAACTCATGGCCAACTAGACACTCCTAAAGTGATACATACCTTTGTTAGCCAGGATCCACATCCGCTTGAATCCACAGTTATGGAATGTGGACAGAACGAACGAACGAACAGCGAACAAACGTTATTTTCAAAGGGTTAAGAATTAAGCAAATTGGACATAATTCTCGTCTAGCCATTGAAATAGCAGCATACGTTTCAGAATTGTATGTTAGCCACCGCTGTATCTTATATAGAAAATCATGTGTGTAAACAAAATCGACGAAGAATACTGGACAGTTAGTAAACAGGCGAAAAAAAAAAATCCCAGAAGCATTGGAGATGCGGTTTTGTAGAATAATGCTGAAGATTAATAACACAGCCAAAATGAGCAATCTGGACATTTTGAAGGAAGCTAAGTCGCAAAGACAACTTATCACAAACGTTAGAAAGAGGCAGTGATCGTTCTTTTTGGCAACATTATGAGAAGACAAAAACTTAAACATGTCGTGACAACTAGAAAGATTTGCAGACAAAGAGATAAATGAAGAGAGCGTGAGAAGATTCTTGAGTCTTATGTCATTGCCCGGAAGGGAGTCAACTCACGAATTGATCCATGCCATCGAAGATCGAAATTTGTGGAGAGACATCAGCGCCCACGCAAGCCGACAAGGCGCAGGATGGCGATGATGATGATGATGTTAACACAAGCAAATGTATTTCATTATTTGTGTACTTCAACAGAAGCAGGTATTAAGAAAGTTAAATGTAAAATAGCCCAAGTAAATCAGCAATTCACAAAGATGAAGGATAATTTCTAAAATGTATCATTGTAAATCGAGTTGAGGAAGTAGAGATATTAACAAATTCAATGCCAAAAATAAGTTGGTTTCGGAAAAAAGAAAAATGGATGGCAGGAAATGGGAGGTAGGAGTAGTAGTTACATTTAGTTACTTAGTTAATTAGTCGACAGATCATCCTCATTGCACATCGAACCATTCAGTCCATAAGTGCTCGGATCCCCTCCTCAGCAAATCCCGCAGCGTATAGCGGCTAACGACACCAGTTCTGTGCTGGTTTATCAATCTTCTTTGGCTGCCTGCGTAGTGTTCTTGTTTGGCCACACCTCTTTTAATTTGTTGTTCTCGCTGTCTGACCATGGTTGTAGATTCGCAGTCATCACTTGGTTCTCGCAAAAGTCTTACTTCTTGTAGCGCATTCAGAATGTCAGCCTGGTCCATGGCGCGTCCGCCCTCCACCTTAGCCATGCCTGCGAGCTTGTTAGCCCGCTCATTTTCTTGTACTCCCACATGCCCTGGCACGAAGATGAAACTAATCTTTGCCAGCCGAGACCGCTCCGAGAGACAGCAACCACTCTCTTCGGATCCACCCCGTCTCTATCCCCTTGAGCATGCTCATTGAGTCGCTAAGGACACATGCCCTAGTGAATGTCTGTGTCTCGAGCCATGTTATTGCTTTAATTACTGCCATGACTTCCATAGCCTAGCTACATGTGGTCTCAACAAAAGCACCAGAGTCCTCCTTCACAATTCTCCCTCCGGCCTGAGCCGTATAGGCCCATGAGCTTCTCACATGTTGGACGACCGACCCATCTGTGTAAATGACAGCATCACCATGTAACGAATTCTCGAAAATCAACGCTTGTACTTCCGCCTCCACAGCAGTCGGACTTTCTTGTCTGCATTTTCTGTCTAGTTGGATGCAAACTGAAGAGGACGTACATAGATCTTATGGCACTTGTACCCACTCCTCGCCAGGTTCTAAGTCCTCCAGTGAAAACACCTGTTGAAGAATGTCTTCCGCTTGACTCATGCAAGACCTTCCTCATTTTAACCTGCTGCCCTTCACCTTCCTAATTTTACTATGCAGTGGATGTTGTGTGGTTTGCGTTGACTCTGAGGTAGTCATGTGCTCTGCAAATTTGTAGTCTGTCTTCAATGGTTGGAAAATGGTGGTTGCATTTATAACTTTAAAGGTGTTAGTATGTAGCAGACATGTTGTATTGCCCACCCATCATGTGCCATGCCAATAAGTGTGGGCGGTCATGTTTTGCCATCTCACTCAATCACCAGAGTCGTGGATAAGCTCCGTGTTTCTGTCTCGACCATGCCACGTGGCCAAGCCATCCAGGTATTTACTTCTCGGTCTTCCCCTTGGTCTCTTCCCTTCGATCTTGCCAGTTGTCACCAAGTTCTCCAAGTCATTTCTTCTCATAATATGTCCAACAAATTTTGACTGTCTACGTCTAATTTCTCTAATCAGTTTGCGATTTTCATTTGTTTCTTGAAGGACTTGTTCATTGGTTTTTCTGTCTGTCCATGGTATTTTTCGCATATTCCTCAGAACCACATTTCCACAGCCATCAGATGTTTTTTCAGCTTGTCTGCTCATTGGCCACGCTTCAGATCCATACAAAAGTACAGGTTCTATGTAGCTCTTCAACACTCTTTTTCTCGTTTCAATTGCTATCCTTGTATTGGGCAGTATGTTTATCGTCTTGCAAAAGGCTACCTTCACAATGGCAATTCTTGTTCTAATTTCTTAAAGGTATCTCCAATAAGATGTTATGACTGTTCCGAGGTGACTGTACCTATTCACTTGTTTAAGAATGTGCCCATTTACTTGTATATTGCATTGTGGTATTTCCTTTTTCCCAGTGACGACCATAATCTGTGTCTTCTTACGATTCAATTCTAACCCTAGTTGTTCACTGTGTGCAACAGCCACATCTACTAAATGTTGCAGGTCCTGTTCATTGTCTGCAATCAAGACTGTATCATCTGCATATCTAATATTATTGATGCATCGGCCCCCAATGTTGATTCCTTCCAGATCTTCTATATTTCTCAAAATATGTTCATTGTACAGGGAAAAAAGCCGGTCTCCCTGGTCTAGGGATTACATGACTTTCATAGTAATCCCGTATACTCTCGTGACTAACGCGACGTTTGTGAGAATTGGTAGCGGTTCTCTCCGCGTCGGTAACTTACGGGGTATGTGAGCCAGCCGCTTAGAAAGCAATGGCAAATTACTGAGCGTAATCTTGCCAAGAAATCAACAATCAGCTGAAAGATGCTGATGTTGACAGCGATGTCATGTAAAGGATATGCGAAAAAAAAAAAACAGCGAAAAAAGACCTGGAGACATTACACATCCCTGTCTCACACCTCTCTTAATAGGCTGATATTGACCTACTTCATTATCAATTCTTATGGCAGCTTGTTGTTTTCAATATATGTTTCTTACAAGTCTGAGGTCTTTTCCATTAATGTGTAGATCTTCAAGCATCCTTATCATGTCGACATGTCTCACTTTATCGAAAGCCTTTGTGTAGTAACTAAAGCAAAGTTGTAGATCTTTGTTTACTTCTATAGAACGTTCAATTACTGTTCTCAGTATATACACAGCATTTACTCTGCCCTTGCCTTCCACAATCTCACATTATTCTTCTCCTATTTCAGGTTGTATTTTACTTGCTATCTCTTTGCATGATAATTCTTAGCAAAATCTTCGTGACGTGACCCATTATACTAATTGTTCGATGTCCATCACATTCCAAGGCTCCTGATTTCTTTGGGATTGCAATAAATACAGAGTTACATAATTCATGAGATATATTTCCAGCATTATTTTGTATTCTGTCAGTTATCAGTTATCAGTTGGGGTATCTTTACTGCACTCCGGACATGTCCATAGGTGCTCAGATCCTCTCCCCAGCATATGCATCAGCGTCCGGTGGCTAATAGTGCCAGTTCTGTGTTGGTTGACGAGGCGCCTTGTTTTCCCGATATACCTCTCGCGTCTGGCCGTGCCGATTCTTACTCCCAAGTCTTTCATCCTGGACAGCGATGTGGATTCACTGACGTCAAAGTCCTCTGTTCTCGCCATATCTTTGAGGACGTTAATAACTATCGGCACGATCCATGGGCTGGCCATCTATAGGGGGTGCAGAGCCAGCCAGTTTGTCAGCTCGTTCAATTCCCTCGACTCCCGCATGTCCCGGGACGAAGATGAAGGTGACTTTAAGGACAACAGACTTCCGCAGCGACTCAGTCCACTGTCTACGTACGGATCCAGCTTCGACCTTCTGAATCATGCTCATTGAATCACTTAGTACACACACGTTAGGATAATGCTGTGATATATTGTATTCTGCAGTCTGGCAACTTTATCTATTCCATATTCTTCTACAGCATTAATCATTTCTGTTGCGATGCTGTATGAACCGGGAGTCTTGCCAGATTTCATATGGTTAAGAGCATTCTGAACCTCCATCTTCAAAATTAATGTCCCTTCATTATTATGTTGAATATTATACACTGTTCTTCTCTGTTATCATTATAAAGGGTTTTCACATAATCTGACCATACATGTAAAATCTGATCTTTTTTATTATGATTTTTCCATCTTTTGTCTTTATGCAGCCTACTGTTGTATATGTTAATTGATTTGTAAGCTCCTGAATTCTTTTGAGCATTAGTTTGGTATTTTTACTGTTGTGTGGTTTTTAAATTACTATGCAGTCCTTTATCAAGCCATGCTTCTTTTGCCCTCCTTACATAATATTTTGACTTTTCTGTGAATTTATTTATATTTGGCAGGATTATTTTTGTTCTGTCTTCTTGTTTCCATTAGTTGTAAAATTTCTTCAGTCATCCGTGTCTTACGGCCCACTTTCTTTAATTTTTGAATAGGTTTATCTGCAGCAGAACTGATTGAATTCTTCAACATTTCCCATTGATCATCCACATCTTGAAATAGGATCTCTAGATCAGACAATATATCACATTTGTTCTTTACTTCAATGTTAAAATTATCTTGTATTTCTTTGTCAGTTTTCAATTTGCACAAATCATATTTAGGGTGTCTTGTTGTATACTTGACTTTCTTTATCTTTACCCTCCATGTGCCAATAATTAATTTGTGTTCACTGTAACAGTCTGAATTGGGAGCTGTTTTTAAGACTGTTAACGCATTTTGAAACCTTCTGCTGATCAGGATGTAACCTATCTGGTTTTTAATCCTGCTGTCTGGACTCCTTCATATTCATAATCGTCTAGGATGCTGTTTAAACCATGTGTTTCCTACAACAATTTCTTGTTCTTTTGTCCATTCTACAAGTCTGTATCCTCTTTCGTTTCGCTCTCCCAAACCATGGTTGCCTACACTGCATCCATCGCCCTTTATAACATTTATTTCTGATTTTTTTGCAGTTCTTCAAAGCAGACTCCATGTCATTATACACTTCCTCTATACATTCTTCACTGCATTCACTTGTTAGAGCATACACTTGAATGACATTTATTTTAAAAGGTCTTCCGTTTAATTTTACTAATAGAACTCTGTCTGACACCGCCCAATATCCTTTTAAAGAATTTGATGTTTGCCGATCCAATATAATGGCTACACCTCTTTGCCGTTCTTCTCCCCCAGAATAAATAATCTTAAAACCCTCTCCTGTCTTGATCCCTGCCCCTTTCCACCTCGTTTCGCACATTCCTAAAATATTAATTTTCTCTCTTTCCATTTCTTGTTTGATATTTTCTAATTTTCCATCTGCACTCATTGTTCTAACATTCCACGTTCCTACTTTCAATTATATTAATCGTTTGCACCTAATAGCCTGCTGACGGTCTGGAGTCACTTGGTGCATATGACTATCCCTACTAGGGCGAGGCTGCTCCTATGGAGCACCTATTTACGGTTTTATTGAAGAATGGTGAGAAAACAGTGGACGGAGAGAAAGAGCAACGAAGATATCTTGAAAGAAGTTAACTCACAAAGACCACTGGCTTCTGGCATCAGAAGACAGTCTACATTCTTTGAGCATGTCATGAGGAGTTGAACACTGGAGTGTGTTGTCACAACGAGGAAGTTGGATGGGAGAAGAAGCAGAAGGAGACCAAGAGAGAAGATGCTGGATAGTCAGCCATCATATCATGGAGAAACATCGGTATCACATGTTTTGTTTGTCGCGCTTGCTTTAAGCTCAAGCGTAGTGCATACACACTACTTCTAGTAGTGCTTGGCTGAATTTTGTGTGTGGATTAAATTTCCCTATTAACAGTGTCCCTCGGCATCAGGCGAACTCACTCCGTCTTCAGAGGTACTTGTAATTTACGTCCCAAAGTCAAGGAAAAACCAACTCAATGCGGTTTGCTGCCGCATCGCCCGCTGCTGTGTTTCGAACGCTGTATGCGAGTTTACGAATTGCGTCCGTAACCTCTTCGCCAGGGAGCCGATAGCTACTAAATTACGAACGTTTACCCAAAAGGCAGGATTGTTTGATTAACTAGTCGTATATTTCTCATCTCATCTCATATCATCATGTTCTTCTTGTACCTTGCGGTGTCGAGGTGAAATATAAACAGCCGGAGAGTGCCCGTTTATGGTCTTCATGTATCGGTAGTCCCATGGACTCTACTGTTCCCTCCGTCCATCGTTTTGCATGGTCGACCTCTTCCTCTGCTTCCAATTGGTCTGTACATAATTGCTTATTGCGGTATACTCTTAGTTGGTAACCTACTTGCTTGGCCAAACCATTTGACCTTCTAATAACATCTTTTTTTTTTTTTTTTTAAAGGCATATCCTTTACAGGACATCGCTGTCAACACCAGCATCTTTCAGCTGTATGTTGATTTCTTGGCAAGATTTCGCTCAGTAGTTTGCCATTGCTTTCTGAGCGGCCGGCTCACATACCCCGTAAGTTACCGATGCGATTCGAACCACTGCTGATTCTCACCGTCATCACGTCACCGACGAGAGTATACGAGATTACGGAGAAAAGTCATAACTTCTAAGCCACGAAGCCGGCATCTAATAAAATCTAGCGCTGCTATAACCCCCACTTTAGTCCTGATTTATTTATTTCTGATCTTATCTCTTCTTGATACATTGAGTATTCTTCTCAGAATCTCATTTCTGTTGTTGTGATTTTTCTTTTCTATTTTTTTTTTCTGTCATTGTCCAGGTTTGGCATTGATAGCATAGAGTTGGTAGGAAGATTGTGTTGTAAAGTGCTTTCTTAGTAACTATTGATACATGTTTGTGTTTTAGTATTGGTGCCATTTGTCCACTGAGTTGGTTTGCATCTATTTTCGATCTCGTATTCTGATTTGCCATTTGATGATATTATACTTCCCAGGTACTTGAAACATTTTACTTGTTTCAAGGGATGTTCGTTTAAGTGAATTGTTGTTGTTTTTCTTCTTTAGTTAGAGTAATTAATTCTGTTCTACTTGTGCTAATTTTCATGTTATGTTCCTTACACATTTCGTTTAGACTGTTCATGTGGTCTTGTAATTCAGCTTCTGATTTTGCTTTGTCGTCCGCAAACAGGAGTTCTCTGATGGCTAGATTTGCAGATGGTTCTTCTTCTGTGTTCTCGCCATGCTGTATTCTTGCTGTCTCTGCTTCGCTGGTTTCTTTGCATATGTTGTCTATATATGTTATGAAAAAGAGAGGTGGCAGGGCACAATCTTGTCGTACTCCGGATCTTATGGTGAAGGGTTCTGCGTGTCCTCCAGTTGCTCTCACTATGCATTCACTGTTGTTCTATAAGCTTCCACATAGGTTTGTTAGATGTGTACTCACTCCATATTGTTTAAGGATTTCCCACAGCTTGTTTCTATCAAATGCCTTTTCTTTGTCGACAAAGGCTAAGTAGAGTATTTCATTAAATTCGATCGGTTTTTCTATAAGTTGTCTAGGAGTAAATATGGCTTCTGTGCGTCCTTTGGTTTTCCTAAATCGAAGATGTGTTTCGCTTAGCTGGGGTGCTATAGTAGTTCGTAATCTTTTCTCAAGACTTTTGCAAAATATTTTCCCAGTATGACTCAAAAGGGAAATGCCTCTGTATTGTGTGCAGTCGTATATTTATTGCAAGGACATTTTACTTGATGTGTTCACAGGTATTGTCCATCACAGTGTATGAGAGTCACAGTAGACGGCCTTGCTACGTCCTTGACACGACCTTGACCAACGAGGAAACCATTAACATATTGACTGAGAGAAACGTAAGTGTACCTGTACAGGGTGTATTTTTAATGACTGAGATGACTGAGCAGTGTTTAAAAATATTGCCTGTCTAAGTTTGTATTTACCTATTATGTTGCAGGAACTTTAAAGAGGCTGAATACAAAACTTGGACCTGCAATATTTTCAAACACTGCACAGTCATTAAAAATACACTCTATATGTGCGAATATTAAACTAATATCGAGTTTACTAATTCATGCAATTTCAGTTCCAAGTAATTATTTTTTTTAAAGCCTGGACAAATGAATAAAGAATTAGAAAGTCTAATAGAGACCCAACCGTCTCCGTAGCGAATTCCGCTTACCTGCCTTCGAAATACAGCTGCGACCGATTTGGCAGCTGGGTTTTAACGAGTTGGTGCGGGAGCCGGTTGTTCAGAAAGCAATCGCAAACTACTGAACGTAAACTTGCTGAGACACCAACAACAGCAGAAAAATGCAGGTGTTGACAGCGATGTCCTGTAAAAAGGATATGAAAAAAAATAGAGGCCCTGGAGATGTACATATACAGAACACTATGTTATATTTCATGGGAACAAAAACAATCAACTACAGTGGTTCTAGAAAAACTGGGTAGGAAAAGGAAGTTGATGAAAGAAATAAGAAAGAGACAAGGGAAATAGTTCGGCCACGTTAAAAGGCATAACACTATTTTAAAAACCTATACTGGGGGGGGTAAAGTTGAAGGCAAGCGAGCAAGAGGTAGACAATAATATACAAAATCAACCAAGTTGACTGGCATTTTGCCGTCTTGCTAGACGATAGTTTATAACACTGAGTTAGACCTCTCCATAACATAAAGTCTGGATTGAATTTAGAGACCCTGTTTTGCCCATGTTCCCTCTCTCGGTCTGCCTAGTTTACTCCAGAGGAAATTTAACACCAATATGCCTGGAACAAGACAAGCTGCAGAAGCTGCCGGAAAGCAGTGCTGTCCGCCTGTCGGTACTTTGATCCTACACCAGTTGCCGGCCAAGGCCTTGGGTCTGTCCTGCCATGCCATTTAGTCTTTAGGTTGCATTTCCTCATCCTAGGGTAAGGCTTGTGCCCTCCCACTTGCTTTCCTTCGCCCGAAGCCGTTGGCACAATGTGGGGTGTCGGATTTGGTGAGCGCCTCCCAACATTCGGCGGTAACATAAAACATACTTTCATACGGCAGCTCAGTCATATCTGACTGAGACCTCACTTTTTTTGTGACAGACTGATCACAAATAATAATGGGACATATTTCACCATAATTGGCGATAAAATAAACAAATATGCTTATTTAAAAATGTTCCACATTCCAACAACACCGGTGACAGTGTTTTAATTGTTTCAGGTTGTTATGGGTGGTGTGATAGTGGTATCACATATCAAAGGAGAAGCAATGTACCTCCGTCCCTCCGCTAGCCTACGGAGACACCCTTGGGTAAAGTGGGGTACAGGCTCACGTGACGCCATGGATGCAGGTGGCGAATGAAGTTGAAGAGCTGTCAACAGATAGTTGTAGGTTATGGTCTCCGATTTTACGACAATAGGCAGGGGATTTCTTTGTGGGGACGATAACTACGGTCATCGACCAGTATGTTTACTGCTAAGAAGGAAAGCAACGGCAAACTACCTTCTTCACGGTTTCCTAGAAAATCATGTTTCGTCTATTCATAAGATGACAAATATAACTAGGTTACGAACCAACAGTATACCGCAACAAGCAATGATGTACAGAACAAAAGGAAACCAAGAAAATAAAACCGGCCATGTAAACGATGGAAAGAGGGAATTACAACAGAGTCCATGAGAGTCTCGAAACATGAAGCTCATAAACGGGCACTCTCGTGCAGTTCATCCTTCAGCTCGACACCGCAAGGTACAAGAGGAACAAGACGAGATGAAATAAGATGGCGAAACATGAAGCCCACGCTTAACGGCATGGCACAGTTATGATAATGCTTATTACTTTGAAAATCAAATTCCTCCTAAAGGCAGAAAGCCATGCTTTTATGTTCTAAGAGAAGCAGCTGCTGCACCAGGGATACAACAATAGGAAATACAAACAGTTAGGTATATTTAGCTCCGGCAAAAAGTTGAGACATTCTAAACACGGACCAGTTTACATACCTTACAACGGACTCCATAAAGGTGAATCATAAATCACGGAGTGAATATCCGCCTCCCTCCCCCCTCAAATAATAAAAAAAATATATAAATAATAATATAATAAAAATAAGTATTCTAGGATACAATAAACGACGTTTCAATTATATAAATTTTAATCCTGTAAGGGACAACACAAACAGATCTAAAGTTTTATTATGTCACGTGTTTTGTCGACAGAATACTGTCACCGGTTCGGGGTCGCAGGTCTCTCTAGATGGAACCAGCCCAGTTCTGAGCCGGAGCGATTCTAGTACCTTGTTCGCTTCCAACCCCTTACTTCGCCAGTACTGCAGAAGAAATGGCGTAATTAGGGTCTCAACAAACCCAGGTAAATGTATTGTCCTGAATGCTAGATTTCAGGTGAGTCCAGAACTGATAGCATAGCAATCGAGACATCCCCATACGAGCTCTGCACTCATCTTCAACGGCCAGCGAAGAAGTCCTAATACTAATGGTAGTAGTTACAATCTGTTTATGTGTCCGTCTGATCTTTCCTCGGAGAGTTGAATGTCGGCCAGATCCCCTGGCCACTGCCTGTCACGTCATTTTCTCCAAGCAATGAGGTTCTATCCATTCGTCCACACTGTACACATGAACACTCAGACAACCCCGAAGTGCTCATCTATACACATGGATCTGTTGTAAAGCAGCAGAGAAGTGCGTGGACATTTACAGCCCGTTCAGCGGCCCGAACCGTTCAAGAATCCAGTGGTGCCCACTCTATGACCACGAGCAGCATGACGATGGAGGTGATGGCAGTCACACAGGCTTTCATATAGCTAGAATCACAGCATTATACCAACGTGTGTGTACTAAGTGATAAAATGAGTATGATTCGGGGTGTCGATGCAGGATCTTTACGTAAACAGTGGACTGATTCGCTGCAGAAGTCCGTTGTCCGTAAGGTCACCTTCATCTTCGTCCCAGAACATGCGGGAGTCGAGGGAAATGAACAAGCTGACAAACTGGCTAGCTCTGCACCCCCTGTAGATGGCCAGCCCATGGATCGCGCCGATGTTATTAACATCCTTAAAGAGATGTCGAGAACAGAGGACTTTGACGTCAGAGAATCCACTTTGTTGTCCAGGATGAGAGACTTGGGAGTAAAAATTGGCACGGCCAGACACGAGAAGTACATCGGGAAAACTAGGGGCCTCGTCAACCAACACAGAACTGGCACTATTAGCCACCGGACGCTGATACATATGCTTGGGGGGGGGGGGAATCTGAGCACCTATGGACCTGTCCGGAGTGCAATGACGATATCTCAACTGATAACTGATAACTGTACACATGATCCCGTTACAAGACAGAATGTTAAACTGTTAACATGTTTCGCGTGGAATGCCCTCCTCGCTTCAGAGTTCAAAGATTGTGAGAATTGTATGGATGTTCTACCCTGATCATGCGGGTTTGCGGGGGGAATGAACAGACTGATAGACTGGCAGGGAATTCAGCTCTTGGTGTTAGATTACCCATGGACAAGGAAGTGATCGGGCTCCTGTGGTACCATTTGGAGAAAGTGGTGGAACAGATTGAATACCTGTATGTAGAGAGGATGGTATGGCAAGTGAATCGGCAGGGATTCTGGACGAATCTCAAAAATGAGAGGGAAGACCAGGAGAATTTTCAATCAGAGAGCAGTACGAACGATTAGTAGTATGACTCTTCGCTGGCTGTTGAACAAAGGGACGGAGCGCGTGTGAGAACGTCTTGAGTGCAGTGATGTCGGTTTTTAACTCAACACATCTCAGCTTAACTCTCTCCAGACAGTGATGTGGTATCCAGTCTATCACATTATACACACCATACCATCGCAAGACACAATGGTAAACTGTAAAAGGCGAGACGTTCGACTTTATCACACCTGCTTTGACCCCATCTGCCTCAGTTTCCCTCTGCAGAATAGCAAGCAGCCACTGAGAATATCACACAAAGCACCAACTCCTTAGCTTCTGAGATGAGTTGATTGAGCCGAGTAGAGCTAAGAACCGACATTAATGTACTCATGACATTCCCATACGTGCTCCGTACTCTCGTTCCACAACCAGGAAAGAGTCATACTACTAATCATTCCCACCGCTATCTGATTAAAAGTTCTCCTGGTCTACCCTATCAGCTTTGAGATTCTCCCAGAACCCGTGCCGATCCTCCGCAATATCATGTTTTCCACATATGTGTTCTCCATCTGTTCCCCTTACTTCTCCACCTGGTTCTACTGGAGCGCGACCACCTCTCCATTGTCCATAGGTTTCTGAGATGAACTCCAGGGGACTCTCGAAATAAATGACACTGGCGGTCTCGATGACGCAATCCAGTAACGAACCTACGACCTTCAGTGCACATAGCAGACGACGTAATCACCGCCTTCTTGGAGACCATATGAAAGACGAGTAAACTGCCAGACACTTCTTCTTTTGGCCTCTATTCCCCATTGGAATACAGGCCCACAAGCAGCTCACTCTGAGCCGACGTTTCTTTAGCTATCACATGCAACCATGCCCATGTCTGTCCGATATCGTTCATTTCTGCTTCCACTTCCAAATGAGCAGACAAGCTAAAAACATCTGATGGCTGTTGAAATGTGGTTTCTGAGGAAAATGCAAAGATTACCATGGGCAGACAGAAAAGCCAATGACCAAGTTCTTCAAGAAACAAATGAAGATCGTAAAGTGATTAGAGAAATTAGACGTAGACAGACACAATATTTTGGGCATGTTATGAGAAGAAATGAATTGGAGAACTTGGTCACAACTGGCAAGATTGAAGGGAACAGACCAAGGGAAGACCGAGAAGTAAATACCTGGATGGCTTGGCCACGTGGCATGGTCGAGAGAAGAATACATAACCAATACACGACTCTGGTAATCGTGTGAGATGGCGAAACATGACCGCCCACGCTTATCGACATGGCACATGCCAATGATGATAATGATCACGAAGACACATTCTAGACGTGTATAATTAATCACGATGCCGGCATCTGTAGCGAAGAGATAGGGAACTGGATTCACAATCCCACATCCTTCGAAATCCTCCAAGCGATGTGGAAAGCACACCGCCTTGTCTTGATTGTTAACAATTCATGAGCGTGGGTCTTTCAGAAAGCAATGGCAAACTTCTGCACGTAAACTTGCCTAGTAAATTACACAAAATGAAAAAAATGTTGGGAGTGATTGCGATGTCCTGTAAAGTTTAAGTTGACCAAGAAGTTGTGATGGCGCAGTGGCAAGTGCGTTTGCCTGCCGCCTAGTGGCATATATTCCAATCCGCCATAGGTGGGGATTTTGTCATTGGCGTGCACCCAGGTAGTCCCAGGCTAACATGTATGTTATCGACATGATAAGGATGCTTGGAGATCTACAAATTGATGGAAAAGACCTTAGACTTGTAAAAAACATGCATTGGAAACAATTAGCTGCCATCAGAATTGAGAACGATGTAGGCCAATATCAGTCTATTAAAAGACGTGTGAGACAGGGATGTGTAATGTCTCCAGATCTTTTGTCCCTGTACGGTGAGAATATTTTCAGAAATATAGAAGATATGGAAGGAATCAACATAGGGGGAAGATACAAAAATAACATTAGACATGCAGATGAAACAGTCTTGATTGCAGACAATGAACAGAACCTGCAACATTTAGTAGATGGGGTTGTTGCACACAGTGAACAACTAGTGTTAGAACTGAATAGTAAGAAGACATAGATTATGGTCGTCACTGGGAAGAAGGAAATACCACAATGTGATATACGAGTAGATGGGCATATTCTTAAGAAAGTGAATCGATACAGTTATCTCGGAACAGCCATAACATCTGATGGGAGATGCCTCGAAGAGATTAGAACAAGAATTGCCATTGCGAAGATAGCCTTTTGCAAGATGGAAAACATACTGACCAATAAAGTGATATCAATTGAAACGAGAAAAAGAGTGTTGAAGTGCTACATAGAACCTATACTTTTGTATGGATGTGAAGCGTGGACAATGAGCAGCCAAGCTGAAAAACATCTGATAGCTGTGGAAATGTAGTTTCTGAGGAAAATTCAAAGAATACCATGGACAGACAGAAAAACCAATGACCACGTCCTTCAAGAATCAAATGAAGATCGTAAACTGATTAGAGTCATTAGACGTAGACAGTCACATTTTTTTGGACATGTTATGAGAAGAAATGACTTGGAGAACTTGGTGGTAACTGGCAAGATCGAAGAGAAGAGACCAAGAGGAAGACCGAGAAGTAAATACCTGAATAGCTTGGCCGCATGACACGGTCGAGACAGGAACACGGAGCTAATCCACGACTCTGGTGATCGAGTGAGATGGCAGAACATGACCGCCCACGCTTATCGGCATGGCACATGATGGATGGAACATGTATACCAGGAGGTTACATGGCAAGTAACGGCAGCTGGGCGGTGTGGTAATGACTGCTTCACGGATCGAGCGCCGATTGGTTTAAAAACATCACCTATCCAGTGCGGATGGATCTAATAATATGGACTACCACAACATATCCAATAAACTCGACGGTGTGTAAATGCATCCGTGACTTTATATCTAGATGACCGTGCATGCTAGAACACTTGTTCCATCAGCGAGTCCATGTCGTATTTTGGAGGTGGCAACAGGGGAAGTACATTTGGCTTATGATAGACACCACTTTCGGAAGAATATTATAGGCAAAATATGAAGAATATTCTTTGCAATTTATCTTTGTCAATCAAGGTGGAAATATAGTTCTTAAACGCCATATTGAGCCCATCCTGGTGTACGGAAGCGAATCATGGACAATTAGCAGATAAATGAGGGATTATGTGGTAGCTGGAGAGATCAGGTTTTTTGGTTTTTTAAAGAAAAATTATGAAACCACCGTGATCGGATAGAAAGAGCAATGAAGATACATTGAAAGAGATTAGTTCACAAAGAGAACTGGTTACGCGCATAAGAAAAAGACAGTTCATATTAATTAGGTATGTTACGAAAAGAGGGCAGCTGCAGTATATTGTCACAAAGAGAAGGTTGGAGTTGGGGGGGGGGGGGGAGAGAAATAGACCAAGAGAGAAGATGCTGAACAATTTAACATCACGACATGAAGGGACAGTCGGTATCAGAAATGATTCGCTGCAAAAGAGACAGAAGGCTGTGGACAGACATGATCACCAACGCCACACGGCATGGATTATAAGAAGACTGGCAGTACGAGACAGAAGGCTGTGGACTGACATGATCATTAACGCCACACGGCATGGGCTACAAGAAGATTGGCGCCCCACTGCATGGACTATAAGAAGTTTGGCAGTACACAAGAGACAGAAGGCTGTGGACAGGCGTGATCACCATCGCCACACGGCATGGGCTATAAGAAGATTGGCAGTACACGAGACAGAAGGCTGTGGAAGACATGATCACCAACACCACGCGGCATGGACCTGCGTGAGTATCCATTGTCCCATGTCTGGCTTAATGGTGAGCAGACTGGTGGTTCCTCGCCGTACAGGCAGACACTCTCCGACTTCGGAGGAATCGGCGATCCTATTGACTTTAACCAGGACCCCGAAGGGTCCTGTTGCCCAGGACTCTCGAAGAGGACGCGTCAATAGGTCTTGGCGAGTATATAACCCGGCCCTGGTGCCTTGGAAACACCTCTGCGTCCCGGCATGGACTATAAAAAGATTGGCAGTACACGAGACATAAGGCTGTTAGACATTATTACTAACACCACACGGCATGGACTATAAGAAGATTGGCAGTACACGAGACAGGAGGCTGTGGACAGACGTGATCACTAACGCCAAACGGTATGGACTATAAGACGTTATTGACAAGAAATTATGCACAAAACGAGCAGTGGATCAACATTAACAGTTACAGTGTTTCTGAAGCCTGTTTCTTTGGAAACAGCTGCGACAGTCCAATCCCTTTAACCACACAACTATTTAGCCACTCCTACTTAATGATGTACACATCCCTTTTCTTTGCAGCTGCAAGCACTGAAAATACCGAAGTATTTAAGGTCCTGACTCTGGATTCAGTGGTGAACCTCAGAGTCCGAACAGCTGAGAGTTCCCGAAGACCTGGCAGAAGATATCGCCCAGGGAGAAACTGAGGCAACATCCGTGGAGGCTGAAATTAGATCATTGTTTTCTCATTTAAACGTTACTACTTGTGTTGTTGCTTGTGAAAGGCGGATACTGGCATATGCAGTCCCTTTGTTCTATAGTTCATGTTTGTGGCATTGGTGATCATGTCTCTACAGCTTTTTGTCACATGTACTATCACTAATTTCTGAAACAGATGTTTCTCATTGCCACAATTTCGTACTGTATAGCATCTTCTCTCTTGGTCTGCTATGAATTATCCTCCATTCTTCTACAGATCATGTATGTGGCATTGGTGATCATGTCCCCCCACAGCTTTCTGTCTCTTATACTGTCAAACATTTCTGATAGAGATGTTCCTTATTGCCACGATTTTGTGCTGTCTAGCACCTTCTCCCTTGGTCTGCCATTGCTTCTCCTTCATTCTTCTTACAGTTCATACTTGTGGCATTGGTGATACTAATAGCTTTGTTGCTTGTTAAAGGCGGATATTGGCATATGCAGTCCCTTTCTTCTACAGTTCATATTTGTGGTATTGGTGATCATGTCTCCACAGTTTTCTGTCACGTGTAATGTCAATAATTTCTTAAACAGATGTTTCTCATTGCCATGATTTCGTATTGTCTAGCATCTTCTCTCTTGGTCTCCAATCGCTTCTCCTGTATTGTTCTACAGTTCATAGGTTGTGGCATTGAGATCATGTGTCTCCACAGCTTTTTGTCTCGTCAATAATTTCTGATACAGATATTCCCCCATGCAACGATTTCGCAGTCTAGCATTTCCTCTCTTTGTCTCACACTGCTTCTTTTCCACCACCACCAAGTTTGTTTTTGTCAGGATGTACTCCAGCCTTCCACTTATCGTATTGTGTGCAGACATGTAGATTGTCTTTTTCTGATGCGAGAAACCAGTTCTCTTTGTGAGCTTAATGTTATAAAATATTGTCATTACTCTTTTAATATGTCAGTTCGTCTATAAAATCACGTATCTACAGCTTCCACATAATTCCTAAATAATTTAACTATCGTCTACGATCTACTTCTGCACATCAGGGATGTCGATTGTCCTCTTTTGATGCGAGTAACCAATTCTTTTTGTGAGTCATATTTCTTTAGTTTCCACCTAACTCCTCACTAATCTGCTGATTGTCCTTGACTTACTTCTGTTCAACATGACTGATTCGCTATAACTGTTAAGACCTCTCTTTTCTCACATCGATTTACAAATATGTATTGCAGTGGTTCTCAACCTTTTTTGGCCCGTACCCTCCTTCACCATATTTTCAGAACGTCACCCCCCCCCCCCCCCCCCTTTCGTATTTCCTACCTAAAAATTTGGCCCGTGCACCCCTTGACCATATTTTCAGAACGTCAGTCCTCCCTTTCGTATTTCCTAAAAATCCTACCCCCACTCCTACACAGTATACGTAATAATGGAAGCTAAATTTAATAGCACATACTAAAACAAGTCTAGACGTCCACATAAAACATGATTTGTGGGTCTACTTACTTTATAAATTGCATTTTAGAAGGGTGAGACGTACAGAACCGTACAGTATGAAGGGAATATCAATATCAAGTAATCGGTTCTTATATGAACGCAATCTTGAAATAATCTTAATCCCCCCCCCCCCCCCCCCTCTGCTGGAAACCCTACAATTCCCCTCTTGGGGGGAGGGGGGGGGGGAATTCTCCTCCGGTTGAGAACCACTGATGTATTGCATACCCTATTCTTACGTTGTAAAATGCTTGTTTTTGTTTGGGATGTTTAAATGTAACGTCTTTAATTCAATTTATATCTGCTATTTTCAAAATACCCAAATACCAGTCAACTTCTTCTTCTGCTGTTTACACTCCAAACCCACTTTCGCCCAGTGGCCATATTCTTTGGTATCTATTTCAACTCCGAACAAGTCTTTTCCTTTGGAAGGAGACTGACGTGTGTTGATTTTTAACAATGATATGAGCGTCAGTCTGGCAGAAAATAATGGTAAACCACTATATGTAAACTTGTCAAGTAAATCAAAAACACAGTTAGTTACGTATCCTTTACGTGACGTCGCAGTAAACCCCAGTATCTGTTTTTTTTGGCTGTTTGTGATTTTTTGGAAAGTTTACGTTCAGTAGTTAACCATTGCTTCCCGAACGAACGACACTCATATCATTTTATTTAAACCAACGCAAGACAGTCTGCTGCCAAATTGCCCGAAGCTGTGTTTCGAATGCGGTATGTGGGATCACGAATTGCGTCCGTAACCTCTTCGCCACAGCGCCGGCGTAAATCACAAACAGCGAAAAAATCCTTGGGTTGATTACAACGTCCTGTGAATGACATGCAGCTAACGACATAACCGTTTTACATAAACAAACTAGACATTCCTGTCTCTAATTCTCTTATCCGTGCCTTATTAGACCCCACTCTACTTCTTTTGTCATGTGGATTTCTGAAAAGGACTTTCTTGTTATTCTACCAGGTGTTTGTAAAGTCTCACTACACTTTGTATGTAGAACAAATTTGAAAAAATGAAGTACATGATGCTATTAAAAATGTGCTATAAATAATTCATTAAATTAGTTAAAATAGTCACTGCTATGGTCTAACGCTGTCTTGGAGAAGGTTTAAAGTACCAATGAAGTATTAATTATAACAGGTGTTGGAAATGTCCAAAACAGGCTTCAAGACATAACTGTACAAGTCTCTTCATTTTCAATGAACAACCATCCGTGTGATTCGACAGCCATTTCGAAACACTTGTTCAACCAAAATAATTCTTTCTTTTTCCCCATTAATAACACTATTCTGTTTGGAGTGCAAAGAATTGCTCCAGAAGACGAGAGCCATTCGCTGCATATTGCCTCAAGATGGACTGTGAAGCACATTGTTTGATAATATTATATACTTCATTGTTCAAGTTTGTTCTATATACAAAGTGTAGTGAGACTTTGCAAACACTCGTGTTTCTCTGTGTATGTCCTTTCCTGTGCCTACCGCATGTCCTAGCATAGTAGTTCTCAACCAATGGGGACCTCCGCCCAAGGGGGGGGGGGGGGGATGTTAGGGTGTCCAGGGCCGGGAGGGAAGATTAAGACCACAGAGTGGCAGACTCAAAATGGCTTCAGGCACATTATCCTGGTTTATTATTGAGCGTTTTATTTGACAAAGCATAATTTTCTGGCATTCTGGAGTCTTGTATTAAGTGACAATTCTTTGACATTTTCTACACTATAAAATTAATCTATGCATGTAAACGTTATGTACAAACATGGAAGAAAATAAGGATATTCAGTATTATAGACATCTTATTTTTAATGCACCTTTTGAGACTGACAATTTTGGAAAGGGGAGAATTCTTTTTTTATTTCTTTCGCTGGGAAAAGGGGGGGGGGGGGAGGATGACATTCTGTCACATCGTGAAAGGGTGCATGGGCCAAAGGTTGAGAACCACTGTCCTAGCCTATAGAGTCATCAGTATTTGTTAAGTTCTCCCCATGAGCAGAAATCACACAGCATAAACTAAAGTGTTTAGATAAATCCTTCAAGCTGAGATCATACATATTCACGGTAATTTGAATTGTCTATAGAGCCAATTTTAAACTGATAATCGTTTCTTTTTGTTTGCACAAAAATGGTTTCGTAAATGAGTGGCGATTGCCTCTGCCATTTTAACATGCGGCCATGTTGTGTGTTAATTGATCTTAAGGATGTATGAGGATTTGAAGAGTCTATCTAATTAGATAGAGGAAAGGATTTATCTAATTATTTTTGTTTATGTTTTGTGATTTATGCGGTTTGTACCTGATGAGATGCGGCAAAATATGCCAGGCAATAAATCGCGCAGTCTATTGTATGTGTCTTCGTTATTAAAATTCACTACGGGAAATCATTGTTTTGAATTCTGTCGTAGCGTATTAGTCCTTCTGTCTGCGCAGGCACAAATTAATAAATGCTTGTAGTAGTGTATTAGTAATTGGTTCTGTCTAATTTCATATTTCTGAGATATACAGCAGTACTACCGGCGATTTGGAAGCAGGCCGCCTTGCATTGGTTTTCATACAAAGGTATGACTGCCGGTCTTTCAGAAAGGAATGGCAAACTACTGAACGTAAACTTGCGTAGAAATTACAGGTAAAGAAAAAAATAAAAACTCTGGGGTTGACTACAACATCTCATAAACGATATGCAGCTAACTTTTATTTTAAATCTATCAAGGCATAGAGTAATATTTCACTGTTCTTAATGTGCCTACACAGCAAGGATTGTCCTTACACGTGTAATGACACAGTTACAGAGTTTAGTAAAATTAAAAAAGTGACGTGTTGTTACAAACTGATTTTATTTTACAAATTCCCCCCCCCCCCCTAACTAAAAAAAAAGAAGAAAAGAAACGTGTTTGTAGTGACATTATATCGTGTATGTATGAATATAATGATGCAGAAGTAGTGATATGCAGAGAAATGGTGGTGGTAGCGATACTGATAGTTGTTGCAGGAGTAATAGTTATTAGATATAGTAGTAGTAGTAGTAATAGTAGTAGTAGTAGTAGTAGTAGTAGTAATAGTGGTAGTGATAGTAGTTGTAGTAGTAGTAGTAGTAGTAGTAGTAGTAGTTGTTGTTGTTTTTGTTGTGGTAGTGGTGGTAGTGGTGGTAGTAGTAGTGCTAATGGTAGTAGTACTACAAGACCAAAGAAACTATGCTGAATGGAATGAACCAACGGTAATATTGAAGAATATAATCATCTTTTATCATCATCATGTATCATGCCGATAAGCGTGGGCGGCCATGTTTCGCCATCTCACTAGATCACCAGAGTCGTGGATCAGCTCTTTGTTCTTGTCTCGACCATAACTCGTGGCCAAGCAATCCAGGTATTTACTTCTCTGCCTTGCCCTTGCTTTCTTCCCCTCAAACTTGCCAGTTGTCACCAAGTTCATCAATTTATTTCTTCTCATAACGTGTCCAAACAATTGTGATTGTCTACGTCTAATTTCTCTAATCAGTTTACAGTTTTCATTTTTTTTTTCTTGCAGGACTTTGGTTAAATTGATTTTTCTGACTGAATATCATCAATGGAATTAATTCAGAACAACAGGGAAGAAGCATGAACACATATTCCCGTTAACAGGCACCTGATAATGATGAAAACTTGGTAACGGTCCGTATATCTAGGGCCCTTATCACGTTTTCTGGTGTTAAATGGGTGAAGTGGCTAAGTGATAGGGCGCACAACTCCGAGAAGACCAGGTGTGGGTTTTATAAATAAGAAACCCATGGATTGATCCTAGGACGGTGGATAGGATTTATTACCCCAAAACTCACAAGTCAAAAAGTGGTACATGTACTAACAAGTTCATAACAAAACTACACACTGATTGCCAGGTAGCGGGTTCAATCCCTACAACATTCAGTTGGGGCTAAAATATTATCTGCTCGTCCTTGCTTTGGGGACGTAAATTACATGTACCTCGGAAGCCGGAGTAGGCTCTCCTGATGGCGAATGACACTTGTAATGGGGAAAGCTAATCCACAAGCAAGAATCAGTCCATTACACTCCCTAGTAGTGGCAACAACAAGCAATACTGATCCGCGTACGGACTACCGTGGAGTTCAAAGCGAACGAAATAAAAACTGTACAAGGATTTTCGATTTTCCAGTGCCTTTCCTACTGGCTTGGGCGATTAAGCTTCTCCACAAATTGCGATCTCCAAAGGCATGGATCAATTTGTGTGTTGACTCCTTTCCATGGCACAAAACTCAAGAATTTTATCTCGCTAATTTTCCTTATCTCTCTTCCCACAAATCTTTCCGGCTGCCCCAGTAGCCAAATAATGCTGGGGTTTGACAGCGACGTCCTGTTAAGGATATGCAAATAACTTTTAATAATACTATATGGCTCGGTCTCTTTCCACAGAGCGACCTGCTGAAAGTGTGGCAAAAGCACGAACTAAGTAGCTCCAGCGACGACCACCGGGAATCTGGGAAACTTGCACTCGAAAACAGAATGACGGAGTCAGAATGTCCAGAAACGAACCCACGCCCTTCCGAATGTGAGGCGGGTGGCTTAACCACTCCAACAAGTTGTGTTAAAGTTAGTTGCATATCTTTTTATAGGACGTCGCAGTCTCCCCCAGAATTGATATTTATTTTTTTTGCTGTTTGTGATCTCTTGGCAAGTTTACGTTCAGTAGTTTGCCATTGATTTCTGAACAAGGTGGCCTGCTGCCAAATCGCCCGCAGCTGTGTTTCGAACGTGGTATGCAGGATTACGAACTGCATCCGTAACACCATAGTCATAACCAGGCACCAACAAGTCGTGAACAATGACAATAAAACTAAACCAACCAAAGATGAAAGAAGGCGCTTTTCATAGAAAGAAACAAGAACGCTGAGTGTATTTCAGATAAAGAATTATAACGCTAGAATCGGTAAACCTACTTGTAGGCTGCAAACCACTACTTATGACTCAGAGAGGACAGCCCCTTTAACAGAAAATTATACTAATAGCTTTGTTCTTGCAATCAGAATATATTTCTATAATCGATGTACATACAACAAAATTAATATCTCTTTTTGACGTTGCATTTGTAATAACAGATTTCAGCCAGTTTTGCTGATCGTGGAGCTATTTTTATCACGTAAAATGCCGGTGTAAAATCTGGTTTTGAAAAACACGTATAATTAAAAGTAATAGCAACCTTGTAGTGAAATGTGATCAATTGGGATAATAGTCACTCAAATACAAGAAGTAGGGGACTTAATTATACAAAGATTACTTCAAGGGAGACAATAATGAGACAGTTACCACATTAACGGGAAATGACTACGCAAAGAACTGGCGTATAAATGTCTGCAAACTATAATTTAGAAGTAATCTCTCCAATATTTAGTTGTCAGTACGAATAATGGGTAGTATGTACTTTTAGTAATTAAGAATATAGGATAAGAAAGACAATCACAATACTTCAAAAAAGGAAGAGAGTACATCTATCGTGGTGTGCTTAGTTATTAAATATGAATTAAAAAGGAAATGAGGGTAAAGGGAAGTAAATGATATAAAATAGTTATTTTGTCGTTGAAACATGTCTGTAGTATTGAAATGATGTTTCGGCTTTGACTTGACGACCTAAATTACAAGTAACTCAGAAAAAGAAGCGGGTTCGCCAAGTCGAATGCCTTTGAATAATCAAAAAAAAAAAAAAAAAGCATAAGAATAGGTTCACATTAATTTCTCTGAACTTCTCTATTATTAAACGCATGTGGAGTATGTCATCTCGTTTTCCACTTCCTTGTCTAAATCCAGCTTGAACCATGTTAACCTTTTCTTCTATTTTCCTACGAAGTCTTCCCATTATGATGTTTAGTAGAAGTTTACTTGCATGACTGATCAGGGCAACAGTTCTATAGTAGTTGCATAATTTCAGGTTGCCTTTATTTGGTACTGAAATGAAGATAGTTCTCTTCTAATCTTTTGGCCATATACCACATGTCCATATCTTGTTACATAATGCATGATATATGTGTATGCTTCCTTCTCCTCCCGCTTTAATTAGTTCAGCTGGTATCTCATCACATCCCGGTGATTTACCATTCTGCAGGTTCTTTTTTGCCCATGCAATTTCATCTAATGAGGGGTCAAGTTCCGTCTCTGAGGTCATTGGTTCATCTATCTCATTTATATCCTCACAGTCATTCATATTATACATTCCATTTCAGTATTCCTGCCATCTATCTAGAATATTTCTAGACTCTCTTAGGGTATTTCCCAACTTATTTTTCATAGCGTTTATCTGTTTCCTTAGTTTATTTGCATTAAGATTTTCCTGTTCTTTTTTTTTTTTTTCCTCTCCAAGTAGCTTCCTGTTTGTTTTCCTCCTATTTTTTCGTTCGCTCGCTTTGACCTCTAGCGTACTATATACAAGTGTTGTTACTTCTAGTGCACTGGCACTGATTTTTGCGTGTGCATTAACATTCCCTATTACCAGTGTCCCTCGCCACCAGGTGAGAGGTACGTGTAATTTACGTCCCCAAGTCAAGGACGAGAAGTCATTAATTTAGTCACCTGACCGGTATAGCCGGCTCCGTGGCCAAGGTCTTACGAATGAAATTCGCAATCCGGCATACCGCGTTCGAAACACAGCTGCGGGCGATTTGTACGCAGAACGACCGGCTTGCGTTAGTGTCGATACAATGGCATCAGTGACGGTCGTTCATACAGCAAAGGCAAACTACTGAACGTAAACTTGCCCATAAATCACAAACAGCAAAATATACTCTCTCGATGAGTAGTGGGCCTGCAGTCAGTAGGCTGGTATAGCTTTTCGGTCAGTCCTTCCGGCGTAGCTTGAAAGCTCGTCGATAGGCATCCAGTGGTTTTGCATGTATCACCTTGTACCGGGAGGGCGCGCTTTAGCGATGCTACTCTTGGCCTGCGAATAGTCCAGTCTGTCCGATAGATATCTGGTTGATCCTATCAATATTCATACGCTTGTCGCTTGTCGATTGTCACTACCCTTGTCTTAAAGCTGAAAATTAAAGGAATTGACGGAAGGGCACGAGGCTCTAGGCTACCACTTGTATTTGAGAGCCAATATATACAGGGATAACTGGCCGTGGCAGCCTAACTGCATCTGTGTCCGTCTCCAGTCGTCTTGCCATGCTCGCCACTGGAACCAGATGGACGCAGACGAGAGAGTGAGGTCGACAGAGTTGCGCAACCACTTCCTCACTATAATCCATACTAAAGCGCAAGTCATTCGTTCTTCATCAAATCGAAAGATGCTATGAATGAATGGTCCTCATCATTCGTGATGGACGAACATCCATTCGTCTCCAGTCGTCTTGATTTGTCTTACCACTGGATTCAGATGGACTCAGGCGAGAGCGTGTGGTCGACGAATTGTGCAACTCTTCCTCACTTCAATCCAATTCATCGCGCAAGTCATTATTAATTCAAATTGATTGACAAACACCATTAGAAAGGCTGTTTAATTCCTGCTGTATAATAAGTAAAGATTGTAAAGAAACAGTAATATTAAAATGAGTCATTTTCCAGTAAAGACACTATGAAGATATTTCGTAACAGAGCACCTGCTATATTAAATAACAATACATTATCTCATCCATACATAATCGAACATAAATAACACTTTCGTTCCATTCTTAAATGGGAATCGTAATCTCCGGTGTATTAATAACATTTAATGCCGTGTAATTTTTGGAGGGTTTACTGCATGGTAAATAACTACAGATGTTTTCTATGTTTGTGTAAACACTGGAATTCAGGTGTCACAATAATTCTTGTTTATTAAGTTTTGTAATGCAGCATTTATTGTGCAGTTAAATATAAATAACGTGGACGTAATATGTAATTAAACATGCGTGTATAGTAATAATATAAACTACTGTGTGGGATTTCAATTGTAATCCACCTACATTATGGAATTTGTACTCAACCCTACCTCTAATATAGAATTTGTGCTCTAGGCCACCGACTGTGTGGAATTCGTACTCGAAACCACATACAGTGTGAAATTTGTTCTCTACTCCACCTACAGTAGTAGTATTTATACTATACTCCACCCATAGTAGTGAAATGTTTACTATACTACACCTAAAGTAGTGAAATGTGTAGTCTACTCCACCTATAGTAGTGGAATGTGGAGTCTACCCCACCTACAGTAGTGCAATTTCGTATTCTATTCCATATACAGTGTGGAATTTGTATTCTGGTCCACCGAGAGTGCGGAATTTGTTCTCTGGTCCACCCACAGTGTGGAATGTGTACTATGGTCTACCTACAGTTGTTGAATTAGTATTCTACTCCACCTACAATGCGGAATTTGTTCTTTATTCCATCTACAGTGTGGAATTTGTTCTCTACTCCACCTACAGAGTTCAATTCGTACTCTACTCCATCTACAGTGAGGAATGTGTAATCTGCATCACCGAAAGTGTTGCATTTGTACTCTGGTCAGCCGATAATGTGGAATTTATACCCTGATCTGCCGAGAGTGCGGAATTAGTATTCTGGTCGACCTACAGTGTGGAATTTGAGCTTTGGTCCACATAGAGTTGTGAAATTCGCACTCTACTCCATCTATATTGTGTGATGTCTACTCTAATCCACCTACATTGTGGAATTTGTACTCTGGTCCTCCGAGAGTGGGGAATGTGTAGTGTGGTCCACCTACAGTGTGGGATTTGTACTCAGGTCCACCGAAAGTGTGGCATTTGTTCTCTGGTCCACTTACAGTAGTGTAATTTTTACTCTACTCCACATACAATGTGGAATTTAATGTCTACTCAACCTACAGTGTGCAATTCTATTCCATCTACAGTGTGGAATGTGTACTCGAATCCACCTACAATGTAGAGTTTGTACTCTGGTCCACCCAGTGTGTGGAATTTGTACTCTACTCCACCGACAGTGTTGATTGAAGATAGCTATGTCCCTAAGGTAAACAAACCCCTGCGAAGAATTTCACACCACGAAAGCATGGGGTTTAAGGCGGCTCTTGAGGTTCCAGATCTTGTGTCTCGTCTTCATGTGTACGGAGCCACCGAGTTCTCCCTTTGTATGACACTTTCGACAAGCCTCTCTGCGGATAGAAACCGGCCCATATGGGATAAAATCCAGTGAAATGAAGCTGGGCATATAGCCTTTTAACACTGTATAAATCTTTATATTTCTAAACATTAAAAGTGGTGAAGCCTTTTACACATATTGAGGCACGATTTGTGTACAGTTATTACGTAATGTAAATATCCCGGTTACAGACCTAAACCGCACAGGCATATGGACCTAGGCTCATAATCACACAAAGCCCCCGTGGATCACACAGGAGGTAGTTGAACTTATGAGAGATCGCGACAGGGCTCACAAAAATAGAGATCTAACTATGTACCGTAGTCTGAGAAACAAAGTTCAATATGTTATTCGGAAGGAAAAGAAAAACTATTTTAAGAACATAGTAATAGATAAAACCAACACTAAAGATATATGGAAAGCAATTAATACCTTGACAAACAAACACAAATCATCACAATCATTACCATCAAATCAGGTTACATGTGATCAATTCAGTAGATACTTTCAGTCCGACATAAACCAACTGAAGGCTGCAATACCAGATGCGCCTCATGACATATCTTTATTATCATCATTCTGTGAGAACAAATGCTATGGACACATTTCCTCCAACATACCGCTAATGACGACAACTGAAGTATTTACTCATCTCCGTAATCTAATAAACAATAACTCATCAGGACTAGATGGAATTAGTAGTCGGATCCTTCGCCATGCTGCACCGGCGATCTGCGAGTCACTAACTTTTATATATAATCAAAGTATAACCAGAGGTCACTTCCCATCAGCCTTTAAAATCGCTAAAGTGTATCCTCATTTAAAAGCTGGTCCTCTAGACGATCGTCTCATGAGTAATTATAGACCAATTTCCATATTATCCTCATTATCCAAACCGCTAGAAAAGCACATCCACAAAACAACACTAGATCACTTAGTTCGCCATAAACTGATAGTTGACAGTCAGTCAGGATTTCGGCCAAAATATTCTTGCCATACGGCACTAACAAACATGATAGAAAACTGGCATCAAAATATTGACAACAATACTCTATGTGGAGCGGTGTTTATAGACTTTAGGAAAGCATTCGATATGATAGATCATACTATTCTAATTAAAAAACTAGAAACAATGAAAGTAAGTTTTAATATAGTGACATTAATAAAATCATTCTTATTAGACAGAAAGCAAGTAGTATCACACAATAAAGTTTTATCTCAAGCCATTACCATTAATATTGGAGTACCTCAGGGGTCTATTCTTGGCCCTCTATTATTTGCCATTTATATAAATGATCTTCCATTAAATCTGTCGTCGTCCTGCGATCTATTTGCTGATGACTGCACAGTATATACGAACGCTGTTGATCGTAATGTGCTAGAATTATCCTTGCAACAGGAAATAAATAGTGTAGTTAACTGGAGTCATGCAAACCGCATGCAAATTAACATTACTAAAACAAAGTCTATGTTAATAGGAACCAGGCAAAGACTTCACACTCTAAACTCGCAGAGAACTCTTCAGCTGCACATTGGCAGCACGCCTGTAGAAAGTGTCACCGAGCACAAGACACTGGGTGTTATCATAGATCAAAATCTAACTTTTAACTCACATGTTCATGCTCTAGTTAAACAAATAGCCAAAAAAGTATACCAACTTGCCAAAATTAAAAATTTCCTTGACGAAAACACAAGAAAGATATTCTATACTTCTCATATACAACCACATATTGATTACTGCTCCACAGTCTGGGATGGATGCTCCAAATCAATAACAAAACGCCTATATTCACTCCAGAAAAGGGCAGTGCGTTTAATTAATGGTGAAAAGCTTACCGACAATTCTAACCTATATAAACGTCTCCGGTTACTGCCACTCCACAAGCGCCTGCTTTTTAATAAGACCAAACTAATTCACAAAATCCTATTTCAAAATGCTCCAAGCTACCTTTGGCCATTGTTTAAATATAACGCTAGACATAGCGAACGACTAAATATACTTCATGTCCCTAAACCTAGGATAGACTTATATAAAACAAGCTTAGCATACTCTGCCGCTCAGTTGTGGAACAATCTTCCACAAGAAATCAAAGACACCACCAATCATGATTCATACATTCGCAACCTGTTTGAACACTACCTTAGTACAGACTACATGCCCCCATAACAAATAACACAAAAAAGACAATAATGGTAACTTATCTCAAACGACAACTAGCCAAAAAACATTCCCTTATGTATGGCACATTACACCCTCCTTAGGTATTTATAATGCCCATGTTAAACACTGCCTCAGTGAGTCATTTGGTATTGATTATTTTTCATGCGTTTTAATGTTCTTTTGTTGTCAAAAGTTGCTTCATAAGTGATGTTGAATGAAAGAATGTATGAGAGGAAATAGAGAAGAAGGGCAGAATGTCAGACGGGCCTGCGTGCCCAATTCTTAACCCTTTGAAAATAAAGACTTATTATTATTATTATTATTATTATTATTATTATTATTATTATTATTATTATTATTATTATTATTATTATTATTTGTATGTCCCAAAACTCCACCATGTGCGTGATGTGGTCGGTATCACACCGGCCGCTCTTACTTCCGAAGACATTCCTGATACCCAATTTAGGTTGGGTCGACCTGGTCAACTTTTAAAATTACCATACCGTCCTGTTGTGGAGTTGAGTCAAGAACCGACATCACAGCATTCGCGACATACCCATACCTGCTCATTTCTCATCTTCAACAGCCAGTGAAGGGTCCCAATACTAATGGTACCAGTAGCAGTCTGATTATGTGTCAGTCTGGCCTTTCCTCGGAGTCCTAAGTGTTGGCCAGATCCCCTGGTCATTCCCTGCAGCATCATCCTCTCCAGGCCGTGATGTTCTATCTGTTCTTCTGCCCTCTACACACGAGCCCAAAGATCTAACTTCAGGCCGTCGGTGCGGCAGGCAAGCGGATAGCCTCTACGCTTCCGTGGCTTCCTGTGTATACGATTCTTCCTTCAGATTCTTAGAGCCCACCCAATCCACTTTCCGTGGATTCCATGGATGATGTTTTCAGTACCAAGCTCGCCGAGTTTACCTTACGTCATATTTCCTAGTTCCCATTTTAGGATGATTCGACCTTTTAGTCCAGACCAATTTACAAGAGGGCTTCGTGTGAAAACATTAAATATTTTAGTTTTTATTTTTATTTGGTGAATATATTCTGCTAAAGTATAGAACAAATGTATCATTTGTCAATGTAGTCACCATTGCGTTCAATGCAAGTCCTCCAGCGTCGTTAAAAATAAATTATCTTAGTCGCGTGTGTAACCACGCATGCACCACCAGCTGTTCCCCTTCATTGGAAAGACAAATCTTTACTCCCAATAGCTCTTTGAGTTGTCCAAACAGGTGGAAACGATTTGGGGCTAGGTCTGGCGAGTACGGGGGAAGTGGTACACTGAAAGTGGAGGTTACTGATATTTTTGAAAACAACGGATACAGAACGCTGCGTCTCTTTGGTGCATGTCAAAAGTGGGGCGGCCATCTTTAAAACTCTTGCCTTTCATATCTACTTGTAAGGTGTGTGAATACATCACCATGGGGTAAGCATTCAACATTTGTAGCCAAACATAAACTTATTCTTGGGGGAAAATGTGGTAGTTTCTTCTTGTCTTCCGCGTCCATTTGTAAGGTTTGTGACCTGGCCTTTGGCGGCCATTTCCAACTGGCAGAGAAAATGACTGCCCTACTCTGCTCATGCACAAAGGTGTCCACTTATTGCAGTGAATACTTGCCATGAGAGCCACGACATCGTAGTGTCTAGAAGCTCGTTTTCCGGTTAGCAGTTCACTTGTTCGATTTCATACTGGTGCGTAATGGTACACAATAATGATACTAATGTGTGAATATGGTATACAAGCATTTGGAACCTCGTGGGTACTACGAGGTTTATACAATGTCCAGAGGTTCTCATTATGTGTCTATGGAAGCAGACTACAAGCATTCTTATGGGCTAATATTCTGATATTTAAAATAAGTTGTTGTTTTTTTGCGTTCTCTCGCTTTGAACTCAAGGATAGTCCATACACATGCTACTATTCCTAGTGCACAGGACTGATTATTATGTGTAGATTAACTTTCCCCATTAACAGTGTCCCTTGCCATCAGGCGAACCAACTCCGACTTCAGAGGTACTTGTAATGTAAGTCTCCAAATCACTTGGTGACAACAGTTAAGATTGAGGGGAAATGAATAAGGGGAAAGGAGAGAAGTAAATATCTGGATGGCTTGTCACTAAGTTCTTCAGTTTATTTCTTCTCATATCGTGACCAAAAAATTCTGATTGTCTACGTCTAATTTCTCTAAACAGTCTAGGGTTTTTATTTGTTTCTTGTAGGCCTTGTTCATTGGTTTTTATGTCTGCCCATTGTATTCTTTGCACTTTCCCCAGAAAAAAACAAAACATTTCGATAGCCATGAGAGGTTTTTCGTCTTGTCTGCTCATTGTCTAGGCTTTACTTCCATATAAAAGAACAAGTTCTATGTAGCACTTCAACACTCTTTATCTCTTTATCTAATATCACTGACGCATCTGATTTGTAAACAGTCACAAGTTTTATCACCATCCAGCGCCTTGTCGGCTGGCGTGGGCGATCAAGCCTCTCCACAATTTGCGGTCCCCGACGGCATGCATTAATTCGTGTGTTGACTCCCTTCCGTGCCACGACACAAGACTGTCAAGAATTTTCTCACGCTGTCTTCCTCTGTCTCCTTTCCCCAAAATCTTTCCAGTTGTAACAACATGTTCCAATTGTTGTCTTCTCATAATGTGACCAATAGTAAAAAATATGACTGCTTCTTTCTGATGTTTGTGATAAATTGTCTTAGCGACTTAGCTTCCCTCAATATGTCAAGATTGCTCATTTTGTAAAATTAATTTTTATCATTCTTCCATAAAACCACAAGTATAGGGCAGTGTATTCTTTGCGAGATTTATCGAACATAAGAGTAAATCCTATACAGGTCCAAACAACAGTAAAGTTATTTTTCTGACTGTCCAGATAAATATCCAACGTTTTTCTGTATAGGTCGTAAGAACAGTAAAATGATACATATATTCCTAAATACAGCAACAGTGATTTTTCCGAAGGTCACAGTTACCGTCCAAACTGCAAGGCCATGGTTTCTCAAAATCTCTAGTATAATTGAATTGTGATTTCTATAAAGGTTCAAAGAATGACAGGTTATTTCTGTAAAGACTAAGGTGTAGAAACGGGTGATTTATATACGGATTCACAGAAATAAATGATTATTTCTGTAAAAACTTCTGAAACGGAGGGTGACTTCTATGATGGTCTAAGATCGAAAAGATTGTTTCTGTACAGGATAGTATGAAACAACGTGTGGTTAATATAGTGATCCACAGAAATAAAATATTATTTCTTTTAAAAACAAAGGGTGATTTCTCTAGAGGTCAATAAACCTAAAAGGTTATTTCTACAAAAATTCGGGTGAAACAACGAGTGTGGTCTGTAAAGATTTAAAAAAAAAAAAAACAATCGAAAGCGCTAATCTAATTTTGGAAACGATGAAAGCATTTCTGAACGGCGTGAAAGAAACGACCGTTGTTATTAACATCACAATTCTTGGAGAGAGTACACCCAATTTTGAGGTTTTCGTAACTGAAGATGTACTCCAGATTTTCCGTTTGGTCAACTACGTGATCATAACTGGACCAGTGAGCATCTTTGGCATCATCTTCAACATCATCAACATCACCGTTTTCATCAAGATCGGATTTAAAGAAACGGTCAATATTTCTCTTCTGGCCTTGGCTGTAGCTGACCTCTGCTCAATCCTTCCTCTGATTTGGATGAGTGTTAGCTACAACCCGTTGGTACCCAACCATAACGGAGGAATGGACAACCAAGCTGTACAGGTCATCGTTGGTTGGCCTCATGTATGCTTTAGTCGCATATCAGGTGGCTTAACGACTTTTATCACTTTTGAAAGATACCTCTGCGTGGCCATCCCACTCAAGATCAAAAGGATCATCACGCCAAGAAGAACCGTTTTCGTCGTCGTCTTCATCTTTATCGTTATTATCGCTGGTATCATTCCAGAGTATTTCAGCTTCGGACTACGTCCATATACCAACCCTGACAATAACATTACATTTACTGGCATTTTTTATTATTCTAACGGAAGAGAGATAGAAAACTTTGTTTTGTCTTTTGCGGCTTGCTGCCAACTGACATGTTTCTTGGCGGTTATTCTCACCACGGGTGGTCTAGTTCGAACTCTTAGAACCAAATCGAAATGGCGGCAGTCGACCTCACACATGGCAACGGTCAATACCGTTTCAGCGCGCGATAGACGTACGGTCCTAATGGTGGTATCCATCTCCGTCATCTTCATCATCAGCTACCTGCCTCTATCTGTGAGTCTTGTGGGCATGATTACGTTCAAAGAATATAGTATCCAGGGACGATACAGCAATCTTCTCATAGGAACTGCCACCTTTTTCTTGTGTCTCGAGTCGATCAATTCCAGCGTGAATATATTTGTGTACTATAGCATGAGTACAAAGTTCAGAGCTGTGATTGTGAGTTTTGTACAATGCAAAAGGAAATAGACACGATCGAACGAACAAACGAACGAACGAACGAACGAACGAGTGAACGGACTTTATTTTCAATGTACTAAAAAACTGGACCCGTCTGACATTCTACCATCCTTCGCTCTTTATCTGCTCTTACACATTTGTACATACAACCATAAGAAAGAGACAAACAGCTTTCATTGGTTATGTGATGGCAAGAGAGGCATTGGAGAACACCGTGACAACTGGAAAGATCCAGAGGAAGAGAGGCAGATGCAGACCAAGAGACGTGTTACTGGATGGATTGAGACGTGGCATGGAGGAATATCATCATCAGAGTTTCAGAAAACGAAGGACCGAGATCTGTGGAGAGTCATGAACGCTTAAGCCAGCTGGCATGACACTTGATGATGATGACATCACTTATTAAGTTTATCTAAGACAACACCAACAACAACAACAACAACAACAACAACAACAACAACAACAACAACAACAACAACAACAACAACAACAACAACAACAACAACAGAATCAATACGCATTAAAACGCGTGGAAAATGTACAACAATCAATAATACATGGCTCACTAAACTAATTTTGACATGGTAATAATCATTAGCTAAGGTAGATGTAACGTACCACAATTAGGAGAATGTTTATTTTACTAGTTGTCATGTTAGAGTATTATTATTATTATTATTATTATTATTATTATTATTATTATTATTATTATTATTATTATTATTATTATTATTATTATTATTTGGGACAAGAATGGTGAGATGTCACCCTTTTGATTGTGACATGAATAAAATTGGTTAAACTGTTGTAAAATGCTGTGGAAATGTAAACAATACAAAAACATAAAGTATAGAGGTAAACACCCAGGAATGGATAAGAACGCTTGCTCTTAAACATCCGGTGTGATGATACCGAGGTGGCTGACTCAACCCCTACGTCGGTTAGTTGGACTAAAATGTTGACTTCTCGTCGTTAACGTGTGGATTTAAATTAGAAGTACCTCTGAAGTCGGAGCGGTTTAGCCTGATGGCGAGGGACACTGGTAATAGGGAGAGCTAATCCACACGCAAAATTCAGTCCATTTAATTAGATGTAGTAGCTTGAGTTCAAAGTAAGCTAACCCTAAAAATAAAATGAAGTATAGAACAGGTTTACAAAACACAATTACACTGAATAATGGGGGTTGCTGCGTTAAGCCTTCATCAGCGAATCTTCCACTTGCTAATGAATGCTTATGTCCGCAACGTCATTTGTCTTCCTTGCTTGCAGATGATAATGAATCCAAGGAATAAACATGTTGAGGAGAGCTCTAATCATTTTGTTAATACACAGGGGACATGTGTGCCCGCAGTGTTAATGCGTGTTCTCTGTTGTTGAAATGCAATTCTCTAACTGATTAAGAAATTGTTGTTTGTCCATCAAGAATGATGATGACCATTCATTTCATCCAGTGGGGTTGAAAATATGGAGCCGTGAGTTCTAAGATGGCTGATAAGGCCTATTTTGGCTCGAAATGTTCTGTGACAATGTGGGCAAAGAATGCTTCAGTTCCAGGGGGAGGATCTCCTGCAGTGGTTTTTTTCTCTCCAGCCTTTTCTCACAGCTCTTGCAGTCCTGTTTGCTTCACATGTGACTGCACCCTTGAGTAATGATGTACGCCACACATTTCGGTCCTTGGCAGCAGTCTCCCAAGTGTCGTGTTGAGTTCCAAAAGCTTTTATTGAGATCTTCAGAGTGTCTTTAGAACATTTCCTCTGACCGCCTTGGGAGCGTTTACCGCAACGCAGCTCACCATAACAAATTAGTTTATGGAGCCTGTGATCTGGACACGCGAGTCATGTGACCAGCCCAGGGAATGTGATTCTTCATTAGTAGAATGTGGATAATGGGCATGGACGCTCTTTCTAGGATTTCAGTGTCTGGGATCTTGTCAAGAGAAATTATAGGGGTTCAGACGGGGCAAGGCAGCGATATTGAAGTTATATGAATTATTGTGTCTTTCTCGTTGATGACATGTGTATCCGCCTCCTTTCCTTCAAACTACATAGGAATTTTAACCCATTCACTGCCGATGGATAACATATCGCTAAATGTTACCTCCCATGTGGACAGAAGGACAATATATCACCATACTAGGATCATTAGGATATTTGATTTGTTTCATGGTATCTTCTGCAATTTCAAAGCTCACTGAATGGAAATTTGCATTATAATACTTGATCAATTGATTGGGTACCATGGTTGGTCCCAGTGTCAAATCGTAGTCAGATATGGCTGAGCTACCGTATGACAGTAGACGGTACTACCTGCTTTCTGTTAGCGTCGAATGTTCGGTCTTTGTCAGATATGACTGAGCTACCGTATGATAGTAGATAATACTACCAGCTTTCTCTTAGCGCCGAATGTTGGACCTTAGTCAGATATGACTGAGCTACCGAATAACAGAAGACGGTACTACCAGTTTTCTGTTAGCGTCGAATGTTGGGTCTTAGTCAGATATGACTGAGCTACCGTATGACAGTAGACGGTACTACCAGCTTTCTGTTAGCGCCGCACGGTGTTGGTCAGGTCTTAGTCAGATATGACTGAGCTATCGTAAGACAGTAGACGGCATTACCTACTTTCTTTTAGCGCCGAATGTTGGGCCGTGCTCACCAAACCGAACTCCCCACATTGTGCCAACGGCGTCGGGTGTAGGAGCGCAAGTGGGAGGGTACAAGCCTTATCCTAGTGCGAGGAATGCAACCTAAAGACTAAACGTCGTGGTAGGGCAGACGAGGCTTTAAGCCTTGGTTGGTAACAGGTGAAGGATCGAAACTCCGACAGGCGGACAGTTAGAGTATTGCTTTGGTGAGCCGGTAGTTTCTGCAACTTGTCTTGCTCCAGACGTAAGGTGTGACCTTTCCTCTGGAGTGAATTAGACAGGCCGAGAGAGGGATCATGCTGCATGGGTAACACACGGTCTCTACAAATCAGGCCAGGTCTTGTGCTAATTTTGAGGCACAATGTAACAAACTATCGTCTGTCAAGACGACAAGGTTCTTTCTGTACAGTGCATGTTTGATTTAAACCTTCATTTTGTTTGGCACAATTAAGTATGTCGCTTCTCTCAGTGTTCACATATGTGCTAACTGTGTGTATATGCTTTTGGGCCAAAGCAACATATATGAAGAATACTGTGGTAAAGTCTTTTTGAACATACGAAATATTATTAATGAAGATTGTAAGCGTGTGTACCACTTCTTCCTTGTCCTTGTACATCAGTTTCCTTTCCCCCATCCAGTATGTTTTCGTTATTGCCAATAGAGAATTAATCGATTGATTTATCTATTTAATCATATATTGACTGATGGAATGATTGGTTGATTGATCAGTTGATGTGAAGGCGAACCTTCTGGCCTACAGAGACAAAAGTGGAAGATAAACTCTACGGACCGCTGAGTGAACCAAAAAAGACTGTTAAGATTCATACAAGAGACAACATTGCAGTTATAGACATATTTCAAGCGAACGAAAGAAGAAGAAACAATCAGTTGATTGGTTTAATGGGTCAGTGAGTGAATATGTGAGTGACTGATTGATTGAATTATTGATGTATTGATTAATTGGACTTCATAATTTAATTATGCTTCAAACTGTCCATCATTGGCCGATCTCCTAATCATCAGGGAGGGGTGGGGCATGCATTATGCAAGTAAACAATGTAACGAAACTCCTGTACACACATTAAGGTGCGGTGGACATATGGTGCTTAACGGATTCCTTAAAGACCAACCAGCATTCAATGGTTGATGTGGTGACCATCAAGCATGCACTCTTTATTTTCCAGAACATTTTGTGGTACCCGCATTTGGCTGGGTCGACCTGGGAACCTACATCAACTGAAAAAAATATCAATTTGCCTCTTCATGGGGGATTTGAATACATAACCATTGCGTCGTCAGGCAAGCGAATTAGCCACTGGGTTACCGGGTCTGCCATATACTATTTATAGACATCATTGACAGGGAGGTATGAATTGTCGCAGGACTTAATGCGATGACGCTTTGAACTTCCCGTGCGCTAACAGGATCACTAGAGCTGTGAATCAGCTCTGTGTTCTTGTCCCGACCATGCAATGTGATCAAGTCATCCAGGTATTTACTTCTCTGCCTTTCCCTTTGTTCGTTCCCCCTCAATCTTTCAGTTGTCACAAAGTTCTCTAGTTTATTTCTTGTCATAACGTGCCCAGACAATCTTGACTGTCTACGTCTAATGTCTCTAATCAGTTTACAGTTTTCATGTTCTTTTTGTAGGACCTGCTCATCGGTTGTTCTGTAAGTTCATTTTGCTCTTTTGTATTTTGCCTCACACACCACATTTCCACTGCCATTAGATGTATTTTAGAATCTTCGCTCATTGTCCACGCTTCACATCCTTACGAAATTATAGCTTCTATGAAGCGCTTCAAAACTATTTTTCTCATTGCAATTGACATCATTTTATTGGTCGGTATGTTTTCCATCTTGCAAAATGCTACCTTTGCCATAGAGATTTGTTCTAATTGCTTCAAGTCACCTCTAGTCAGATGTTATGACTGTTTTTATGCCTATTAAATTGAGGAACTCTTGTCGACCAGTATCAACATTATCGTTGGTCACTGTAATCAATAGGCAACTTGCTGAAATACTGTAATTTTTTTTTTTTTTTTTTTTTTTCAACTTTTATTTCATACAAAGCAATGTGTATTTACAAGTTGTAGTGTGTGTTTCTTTTGTTTGTGTATATTACAGAGCGTTGCCGTTTGTTAGTGTTAAGTGTGACATTGTGAATAAAAACATATACATACATATATACAGTTATGATAATATGACATTTGTGGCATAGTGCATGTAGATACACATTCCTTGCATATGCTTCACTTCCACTTCCGCAAGCGGAATGCATGAAACACCTGTCTATCTCTCCCTCTCCTCTCTCTCTCTCTCTCTCTCTCTCTCTCTCTCTCTCTCTCTCTCTCTCTCTCTCTCTCACACACACACACACACACACACACACACACACACACAATCTCGTGTTTTCTGGAGACCGCAGTACATTTAAATGCCCCGCGCTTGGACAATAAACTTTAAACTATCATTTCCATTAAAATGTGGCTTCTTTGTAATTTCTGGGTCACTTAGCTACTGAGGCGAAGGTCGTTGGTGTTGTTGCCTGATGACAAATTACAGGGTGACGCTCCAGTCCATGATACCTTTTGTTTGGGGAACAAGAATCAGGGATTTACTACTAGTAATTAGAGTCCATGGCCTGTCTCCAGGGAGATAATTGGTCCAAAGTTGTGATAGTGTCTGGGTTTCATATACAATGGGTAGGAATTAAAACCTGGCCACTAAAAGTCACCTTAGTTTACTGGGTACTTAAAGGGCTCATTCAATTTGTTTATACATGGTGGTGCATATTTTTCTTTTGAAACATATCATTACCATATAACATCATTTTAATACTTGAGATACCGACTTGGTTTAAAGGCTGCTACACGCACGCACGCACGCGCGAGCACACACACACACACACACACACACACACACACACACACACACACACACACACACACACACACTCATAGACACCCATCCACAATATATTTCATGTTGCACATTCAAATATAATAATGGGAAAATTAATAATAATAGTAGCAGTAATAATAATAATAGTATTTTTAATAATAATAATATACTTGTAAGATTATTAATACCATCAATAAACACATTTATAGTTGTAGTATCCTTTGTTTAAAACAAGTTATTTGCTTCTTCTGTAATATGTGCTGTCTTCAGCCAAATCTTTTACGAGATTTGCGCTTGTGGGGCTAAGATTAGAATGTTTGCGACTTTTTGTTGATAAAGTTGTTGGACAATTTCTTTGTTGATTGTTCTGTAATTGTATAGTGCTTTGTTTCTTAATGTCCATATAAGATTTCTGTACTCTGCCAATAGCACAAGTAGCTTTGTGTGGATGTCTTGTGTGGAGTAAGGAATGGAATTTATCATTATTGCTTTGTAAACATCTGTTCTTTGTTTGGTATGAGTGGTTAGGATGTTTTGTAGGAGATTTCTTGTTGGCATGATTGTGTTGCATTCGTAATAGATGTGCTCTTCTGATTCTTGGACGTTCCGTCTACAAAGCTGACACTGTAGTATTTGTTTAGTTATTTTTGCTGTTCTCTCTGTTGTTGGGGTCATGCTGTAAACAAGCCTATATGTAATTTCCTTTGCTTTTGGGGTAATCTGCTTGTTGTGAATATTAGAGAAAATTTCGGTATAATCTTTTATGAAATATCTATGTCCTCTTTTAATTCTGAGATGTACCGGAGTTGCTTGTAATTTAACTAAATGCCTGTAGATTGTATGTGTTTTCTTGTGTAGTAATTTTTCGTGTCCTTTAATGGCTGAAATACATGTTTTGTAGAACGTTGGGAGAGTGCCAAAGTAATGTGAGGATGTATTCCTAATAGGTTTTAAGTAAGATAGCCTAATTCCAATGTAATAGTGTGCTAAAGGGTGTTTTTCTGGGTGTTGTAGGATTTCACCTACGTGTTTGATCCTAAGTGCTTGTATTTTGGTTGTTATGTCTTGGAGGGCGATACCTCCATCTTTTTTGTCTTGCATGAGTGTAGTATGTTTGATACTGTAGATGGTGCTGCCAAACACAAAGCGTCTAATCTCTTTGTTTATGTTTGTGACAGTCTGACGTGGAGGATCTAGGACTGTGCACAGATATAGTATTTTTGGGATTATATATGTATTAACAATGGTACTTCTACCAAATATGGTAGTTGTTTTGTATTTGTACCTCTGTAACATATCTGTTATTTTCTTCTCTAGATTTTGCCAAGTGTCTTTGTGTGTCTGATTTGGTTGACATGGGAAGACTATTCCGTACACTTTTATTAGATTGTTTGATGTTAAGTCAAATGGAAAATCCGCCTTATTTTTCCATTTGCCTAAGCCCATTATAGTAGATTTTTGGACGTTTAATTTTGCCCCACTCCCTTTGCCGAAAAACGAGAACGTTTCCAAAATGATCCGTACAGATTTTTCAGTTGTCGGAAAGAAAATGGTATCGTCCGCATAAGCACGCAGCTTTTGTTCACCCTTCCCTGGTATGAACGTACCCCTGACATTGTCGTCCTGTCGTATCTTTTCTAGAAGTGGCTCTAGAGCGACAACGTACAGTAATGGGGACAAGGGACATCCCTGTCTCACTGACCTAGTCAACCTGAAAGAATTGGTTAGGGTATGGTTTAATAGAATCCGACTTTCCGGTTTCATATATAAAATTTTGACCCATGTCCGAAAATAATTTCCCACGTTGCAGTGTGAGAGAGTTTTGTGGAGGTATGAGTGAGATATTCTGTCGAATGCTTTTTCTTGATCTAAAGAGAGAATTGAGGACTGACAGTTTTTCAGATGTGTGTAGTTGATGATGTCCCTTATGAAGTGTGTGTGTTGCTGGATATTGCGGTGTTGCACACTACATTGCTGGTCTTCATGAATGAGAGATGACATTACTGGTTTCAATTTATTCGTCAAAGCCTTTGTTAAAATCTTGTAGTCTACATTTAAAAGCGAGATCGGTCTGTAACTCTTTAAAAGTGTCTTGTCGGTGTTCTCCTTCGGAATAAGAGTGATGTAAGACGTGTTGAAACTGGATGGGAGTTCTTGTTTTTGGAAAGATTCAGAGAATACTGTTAGTAAAAGGGGACCTAGAAGAGGAAAGAAAAACTGATAGAATTCAGCGGTAATACCGTCAGGGCCAGGCGATTTGCCCTTCTGCATTCCATGAACCGCTTGTGCTATATCTGTTAGTGTTAATTCAGTATCTAGTGTTAGTTTCTGTTCCTCTGTGAGTTCTTTTGTGAATTTCATAAAGTGTTCTTGCACGTGTGCCTGTGTGTTTTCCTCTGTATAAAGGTTCTTGTAATAATCTTCAAAGGCTAAGGCTATTTGTTGTGGCTCGACTTGTGTATTTCCTTCCCTGTCAATTATCTGGCCTATCTGTCTGCTGCGCTGTATGTTTTGTTCTAAAGATAGGTATTTTTTACTCGGTATCTCTTGTGTTATAGTTTGTAACTTTGTTCGCAGTAAAGCCCCCTGAAATCGATGATGTCTGTGGAGATCTAATTCTTCCTGTAATGCTATGATGTGTGGTGAATTTTTGTCTGTCTGTAGTAAGAGCTTAATTGCATTTTCCAATACTTTTTCTTGTTGTAGTTTTTGCTTGTGTATTACTGCTGCTAGTGTTTGTGTTCTCTCTCGTATAGTTTGTTTAAGTGTTTCCCAGAGTTCTCGCGCATTACCCTCTGGTATATCGCTTGTGTATGTGAGGATCAGTTTTGTTATGCAATCTACATAGTCCTGATTTTGTAAAAGTGTGCAGTTAAGTTTCCAGTGGGGAGATCTTCTAAGATGTGGTGTTGCTTGTACTGTGTTTATTGTTGCAACTACAGCCTTATGGTCTGTGAAGTTCAGTGTCTCCTGTAAATGCTTGACTTGTGTTATATGATGTGTTATGGGCGCATAAATTCTATCTAATCGCGCTGCTCTATTATGCGCATTGTTTGTGTGTGTTGTATCTATTCCATGGGAATGCATCTGCCTGTATGCGTCTGTTAGCCCATGGATATCTAAAATTGTTTGCAATGTGTCTAATTGATGTTCCTCCTCCCCCGTTGTGTTTCTAATTTGCATTCTTACATCTCCATTTATAAGGTCGTGCGCCGAAAGTACGCAATTAAAATCACCCCCTAGAATGATGTTGTGACCCCGATATGAGCGCGATAATAAATTTTCCAGTGTTTGGTAGAAGAGCGGCTGATTTCTGTAGTCAGGCGGTGCGTGTATGTTGACAATTGTGTATTTATTTATGTTATTTCTCACCTGTACTATAGCTATCCTACCCTGGCAGTCCCTGTCCTTCTCTATAATCTGCCACCTGTCCGATGTCTGTATTATTGCAGTACCCAATCCGATTTGTTGAGTACTAAGACTAAAACATGAGTGTCTTAGACCTAAGCATGTTGTGATATATGATGCGTTTTCGTCGGTTTTAACGTTAGTTTCCTGAATGAGTATAAAATCAGGTTTATATTTGTGTATGAGTGGTATAAGATGATTAATTTTTGACCTTATACCTCGAATGTTAATACTCATTATTTTAATTTCCGCTGCCATTTTTGTTGTAAAATAAGAAAAGGTTGAGCATAATTATGTTTCTTGTTTCAAAACGTCTGTATTCATGTTATCATTTCTGGAGATCAGTAGATTCCTTCGCCGGGCTTGAAATCTCTAAGTCAATAACGAGGCGTGGTGAATAATCTGACAGGTTTCTTTGTCGTGGTGGTGTGTTAACATTATCACTGTCTATTTCGGTCACGGCGCTGGTCGTTATCTGTTCAGTATAATTACTTACACATTTCTTTTTGTTTGACCTGTGCGCTTCAGTCGGTGTAGGGTAGTCATAGTTGTTGAGGAGCGGCAGCGTGGTAACAGGTGTTTGGCAGGCTGGAGGTGTCGAGCTCTCGCCGTCAGACAGGCTCTTGGTTGAGCGTCCCCTTTTGCGACTGACCAGCTGGAAACCGTCTTCATCCTCCTTGTCCTTACTATGTTGAACTATCTGGGAGTTCGAGGTGACTTTTTGTGCCAGTCTAGGTCCCTTCTGGGTTTTTATTTTGGCCGGACATTTATTACTCCAGTGGGAGTCTTCCCCACAGACTGTACACACCGTACGGCGCCCCGGAACTGTGATGAAGAGACGGTGTAGCTTGTCTCCTACCCCGTCCAACTCCATGTCTACGTAATGTGGCAGAGGTTCTTTCGGGTTGCACAGAAGTAACCACTTGTCCGTGCTGTTTTTCAGCTTATGCACTTCCGCGTTTATATCTCTGAAATACTGTCAAATACCGTATTTATAAATGGGTATCTGTACATACAGGCCACCAGAAAGATTATACGAAAATAACTAGCATTAGACTCCGCATGGGAAACAACCTACACAAATACCACATATCAAGTAAACTAAAGATAGGAGACACTGAGGTATGTGACCGTGGAACTGGTAACATGACAGCTAAACATTTGTTGCAGGGGCAGCCATCTTATGCAAAACAGACACGTATTGTGGCCTTCACCCGTTTAATTTGAGGACAAAGTCTATGGAGATATCAACAAGCTCCATTTGAGGACAAACCCTACGGAGATGTCAACAAGTCCAAGATCACTGCTTGTTTCTTTAAATATAAGCAAACAGGTAAACATACATGCTCACACATTCGAACGCACAGTCAAACAATTGCGCACATAAACACACGCCCTAATACACACATACACTTTCACACACTCACATTCACTTTCACAAGAGCCCACACACATACAGAGTTAAGCTCTATCTTTCTCTCTTTCTCTGTGTCTGTATCTCACACACTAGCACACACACACACTTTCATACTTAATCATACTCACACTATAAAACACGCACACAGTCGCTCACACATTCATTCACACACTCACAGCAGCAGAATTGTCAAAGACTGAAGTATAGAAGACCACCCTGAAGGAGTGGTCTACCTCAAGATAGAAGACCACCCTGAATAAGTGGTCTACCTCCAGTAGATTAGAGGTAACTCAGTGCCCCTACATGAGGGCAGGGTAGGTGATAGGAAGGGGAACTATTAACTAGTTCTCTCATGAGACACGGAGGTGTCAACCACAGAGAGTAAGCACTCTGATCACGGCAGAATCCCGCCTACGTGATAGCCACGGATAAGTGGATTGCCACTCAAGAGTGAACGGCTACTCTAAGCGTGCTGAGTGTGGCAGCACGCAAAAAGCCGAAGGACGCACAAGGTCCTTCCGCGGGCTGTGTAGCCACGCGTGTAGCATAGACAGACGGGGACTGACTTTCATAGTGAGCGCATCGATTAGTGTCGATGCGCGTTTCCTTAGCTGATAGAGTTAGCTGTAGGGATAGGATGTGACTGGATAGGGAATTCTGTGTCTTTATGTGTGATTTAATAGCGACCGTTTTTGTGCAGTAATCTATTGTTAAAGAGCCGGTGACAATAAAATGCATCTCCATAAATCTCGTACGACTTGCAATATTTTTGTGTGGTACGGGAGAAGTGATCCTGTAATGCCTGACGCATCGGTTGCTGACAGGCTAGGATTAAAGTGGTGTCAGAAGTGTGGCTTGGACAATTGTTCAAGCTAAAACACTCACCCACGGCTCTAAATTAGTATTACGGCTAGATAATCACAGGGGTTTAATTTGTGTTAGTGTGATAATGACGTGTGCAGACTAGGTCGAGTTGCGAGCTGTGCTGTGCCTATCGTGACTAAATAATATTTATTTGTGCTTAATGAAATATTTTGTGCTTATAATCATGTGTTCTTCGAAGTTGTAAGTATTGATATTATTGTTTTCTATCATTTATTTATGTAATTACTTATTTGTTTATGAATATGTGTCAAATATGATTCATGGCGGAGCGATACACAAAACAAAATGAGCCGAGAACATTATTGATTTTCCAATCTAAAAATAGCGCTGCGCCTCTGACGTAGTGCGGCTGACAAACAGCTGTATTACGCCATTTGCAATCGGCGACTGAGTGTTGACAAATCGCAAAGCGGCTGCTCGCCTGAATCATTGGCTTATACCAAACATTATTTGTTCAAATACGTTATTTATTGAATATGTTTATTTATTTAAACATTATTATTACCTTTATATTTATTTCAAAGCATTTATTTAATTATTTATATATCTATTCTAATTTGTTACCGTCACGATGGCACTACTTTTGCTAAGCAAATAAAACTTGGCCTGCACAACACTTCCATAGATTAAACTAGAATAGGAAAGCAAGGCATACGACGTTAGAACGAAGACAGGACATTGACATTTAATATTAATTAGACTACATTGTACTGTTCTGGGGGAATGTGATGTGATTGTACCAAATTGTCTAAAGTCAGATATCATTTACAAGTTGTTAATTGTTACTGCTCCTGTAAACCAGGCAGAACAACAGCTGTTTGGAAGAAGAGCACAAAGTGTATGTCATAGTGCCTAACGATTTGACCTGAGGTGCCAAACGATTGTACCTGATTGATCTGGAATGTTAAGATGAGTATACCTAAACTATTTTCAATGCAATATGATTAATAATGCATCTCTTTTTCAGGGTGTGATCTATTAGAATATTTTTTTTGTGTCATCCATTTTTCAAGGTGTAATCTAAAAATATATCAGTGGTGCACAGTGTGGTAAATTACTTCAGATTCCGAATATAAATAAGTGAGTAAATATTTAAGAGCCTGTCAACGCTAGCTAATAACCCAACAACATGGCAACTTTAGCTGATTTCATAAAAGCAGGCAAAGATTTACAACACACAGGAAAGGAGCTAGAGCAATATGCTGATAAAAAATTTAAGGAAGCAAAAGATGCTGAGAAGGAAGCAAAAGATGCTGAGAGAGATGAACGTGCACGAGAAAGACAACATCAGAAGGAAAAGGAAGAACGGGATAGACAACATCAAAAAGAAATGGCACAACTAGTTGAGATAACAAAGCAAAAGCAGTTAGATCAGGAAAAAGAATTAAGGCAAAAGCAACTAGATCAGGAGAAAGAACTAAAGCAAAAAGAGATAGATGAAATGGCAAGAGTTAAGGAAAAACAAATACAAGTGGAATCAGAGACACAGTTAAAGATGAAAGGGATGGATGTAGATTCACACTTAGAGATCTCCGCTACTAAACTAAAGAGTCAGCAGGAAGAAAATAAATTTAATAAGTATAAGAATATTATTAAACCATTCTGTAAAGAAGACTCCATATCAGCCTGGACAGAAAATGTCGAATATCAGTTTAAGTACCACCAAGTACCAATCGAGATGTGGGCTATGATTTACAAGAAGAACCTTAGTGGGGAGCCCCTTAAAGTGATAGAATCAATACCAACTGAGCTTAGATCTAACTATCAGTACATCCATGATAGGATAATGCAACATTTCTTACTTGATGCCCCTGGGTATCAAGTACAGTTTTCCAACCTGAAACCAAAACCCAGTGAGACTTTCATTGATTACGTCTCAAATGTCCAGAGCGTACTAAATAGATGGCATAATGCTGCAAACATAGGAAACGATTTTGAAAAACTTAAAAATTTAATAGCCATGGATAAAGTCATATCCACAATACCATCTCCTTTCGCTAAATTTCTTCAGCAGTCAGACATTGAGACCATAGAACAATTTGAAAAAAAAGGCTCAGCTTATTTTTCCTCCAATAGGGAGATTTTTAAAACATCTAATAGTGACTCTGAAATAGTTTCTTTTGTTAAGGACCAACCTAAAAGCTATAGGAGTAATAAAAAACCATTTCAGAGAGTCGACAAAAAAGACCAAAAATTACCCAAATGTGTGTATTGCCAACTTTTTCATGATACTTATTCTATGTGTGATAAATCGCCTAACTATCCGGCACATCTTGAGAATGTCATTAAGAAGCAACAAAACAAGAGAACTGCATACAGGCGTGCAGTCAAATGCTTCTTCTGTTCCAGCTACGGCCATTATTCAAATAAGTGCCTGGGCCGCCAACGAATGAAAGCCAACAATGCAGTATTAATTGATACATCATCTGATAGTGAGAGTAAGACTGACTGTGAAGTTGAAAATGAATTACCTGTTAACCAAGATGAAAATGTTTGTTCTGTAAATGATGTATTGAGCTTTAACAGTTGTGAACGATGTCACCAATTCCATGCAGACGGAAAATTAGAATGTGGGCATACAGTACCATTCTCCACTGAGAGTGTAAACGCAGCATTAGCCTCCAGAGGCAATTTAGTGTTCCACAATGCATTGGTCAACGAAAAACCATGCCAATGTTTGCTGGACAGTGGGAGCACTCTTATAGGTCTTAGAAAGGAACTGGTGATTATACAGGTGACTCAGTCAAATGCCGAACTTTTTCGGGCAATATTGAAATTTACCCTTTGGCAAAAGCCCGTATTAACACTCCTTTCCTTTCTGGTACCTTTACATGTGCGATTTTAGATAACGCTTGTACTGATTTGATTTTGGGATGTTTACCCCAATTAAAACATTGCACGAACAAAGAAATAGCTGCATGGGAGAAATTAAATGCAGCTAATGCAACAACCAGAGCAGATACTATGAAACACCAAGACACATTACAGGATGAAAGACTACTGTTGCTATCACCAACTAGCACAGATGATACCAGCAGACAGAAGTTCATAGACCAGCAAAAAGCTGATCCGAGTGTCTCCGTATCTGAATTTATTGAAAGAAAAAGCCAAAGTAACGAAAAACGCATCATGGTTTTTTAGACTGAATAATGGCATTCTTACCCGCTATTATACAACTGGTAACCATGAGATTCAGCAAACGGTGTTACCTGTACAACACCGCCAAACTGTGCTAAAGATTGCACACGAGTCACCGTTTGCTGGTCACCTTGCATACGACAAAACCAGGGCCAGAATTCAGGCTCATTTTTATTGGCCGGGTTTTTGTAACGACATAAAACTATTTTGTCGTTCATGTAATGTCTGTCAACAACTAGTACGTAAGGGTAAACATCCTACAGCTGAAGTGCAGCCTTCAACACTGGCCTCTAGGCCATTTGAGAGTGTGGCGGTCGATATTGTTGGACCCCTAAACCAGGTGTCCAGCAAAGGAAATCGCTTCATTTTAACGATGGTGGACCTATGTTCAAGGTGGGTTGAGGCAGTAGCTTTGAAATACATCACCTCCAAAGACGTTGCCAATGTTTTTCTACACTTTTTCTCACGATTCGGATTCCCTCGTACCATCTTATCCGACCGTGGAACCCAATTCATATCGGCTGCAACGCAAGCCCTTACTAAATTGTTAGGGATTAAACAACAGTTTACAACAGCGTATCATCCAGCCAGCAATGGAATCGTAGAAAAACTTAACGGAGATCTGAAACATATGCTGGCTAAGGTGACAGCAGAAAACCCAGCTGATTGGGATACACTGTTACCAACAGTGCTGTTCGCCTATCGGGAGATTCCCCATTCAAGCACGGGTTTCTCACCGTTTGAATTAGTGTACGTGGCTAACCCACGTGGACCCCTAACAATTTATCATCAGGTAGTAACTAATTCCATTGAAATTCCAACCCCTAAAACACCTTATGAAATTGTAACAGAGACACGAGACAAGATTATGAAATCGTGTATCATAGCCAAGGCAGCTTTGGAGAGGAATGGTCAAATCTACCGCCAGTACGCAAATAAAGGTGCGAGAACTATTAATCTTGAACCAGATCAAGACATACTGCTTTTACTTCCAGACAAACGAAATTTATTATTGACCTCATGGCAAGGGCCATTCAAGGTGGTACGTAAGATGTCAGATGTCGACTATGAAATATCAATAAACGGACACTTAAAGATATTTCATGTCAACATGTTGAAACCTTACTTTTCACGACAAGAGACAGAATTAGAGACAGACGAACACAATGCATCCACACCGATTGATGAGACGACGGACATACACAACGCAACTACACTAGTTAGCGAGACTGGCAAATCCGACGATATCCATACACCTAGTGAGTTTACAGAAAACGCACTTAGCACCACAACTGTACTGAATCAGGTAGACGACGACGGGATGGAACTACCTGTTCCAATTGTCGACAAGACTGCGACATTAGATTCTATACGAGTAGAACAGGGACTAACAGACGAGCAACGACGACAGATAATAGAGTTAGTAACGGAATATAAGGACATATTTTCCGACATTCCAGGTAGGACGGACAGAATCGAACACTCCATCCCTCTTTCGGACTCTAAGCCTATCAAATGCAGGCCGTACTCTATCCCACTCAGCTATAGAGAAACTCTAAATAAGGAAATTCTTAATTTAGAAGCTAGTGGGATAATTCAGAAATCTACATCTGAGTACTCCTTTCCAATCGTCCTTGTCAAGAAAAAAGACTCCACCATTCGTCTTTGTGTGGACTATAGAAAGCTCAATAATGTCACTAAGATCGACGCAGAACCAATTCCTTCCTGCGAAGATCTTATTCTGGACATGTCCACTTCCAAAATCTTCTCTAAATTAGACCTTACTAAGGGATATTGGCAGGTCCCTATGCAGACTGAATCTATCCATCTTACTGCTTTCTCAACACCTTAAGGTCTCTACGAGTGGCGTTTTCTTCCTTTCGGACTTCGCAACGCTCCTGCCACTTTCGTACGCTTAACTAGAGATTTACTTCATGGAGTGACGAATACAGTGACATATATAGATGATATTTGTGTCCATACAGATGACTGGACAACACACTTACTGAAACTCAGACATGTCTTCGATAGGTTGCGACTCTTCGGTCTCACTGTCAAACCGAGCAAAGTCGAATTAGGCCTACAAGAAATTGATTTTTTGGGTCATGTCTTTTCACAAGGACAACTAAAAACTGACAATAGAATTATTACTAAAATTATGAACCTGACCATGCCTACAACGAAAAAGCAGGTCAGGAGTCTTTTGGGTTTAGTAAATTACTATAGTAAGTTCATACCGAACTTAGCTGAAATTACAAGTGTATTTTCAAATGTGTTAAAAGCATCAGTCAAATTAGATGTCAAAGATGCATTATTAATTTCTGCATTGTCAAAATTGAAACTCCTATTTAGTAATGTACCAATTCTCCGTTTGCCTAATCCTAGGCTCGTTTATTATCTTAGGACAGATGCCAGCAGGATTTCCATCGCTGCAGTACTAGGCCAGATTTATGATGGCATCTTCCATCCAATTTGCTACGTGAGCCGCAAGATCACACCTGCTGAGTCCAGATATTCCATATCAAAGTTGGAAGCCCTAAGCGTCATCTATGCGGTGAGGAAGTTGCATCGATTTCTAGCGGGTGTTCATTTTGTGGTCCAGACTGACAACTCCCCGATCACGGTCATACAAAGTGGGGTACATCGCAACCGTCGCATCTATAGGTGGTCATTGATATTACAGAATTATACTTTTAGTATAGAACATATTAAGGGTAGGGATAACATTCTGGCAGATACCCTGAGTCGACCGTCTGAGGTAGAAATACCTGATATTCCACATGAGTAGTTAGTATAAGAAAGGTTAATTAGTACTCTTAGAGGAGCCTGTGTAAAATATCCTATTTATTACATAGACATGATTTTCAGGACTGTGTGCTAAGAACAATGAACTACCATGTGTCCGTAGACAGCAAAATAAGAACTATGCTCCAGGAACAAGTGTATCACCGTGTGTACATAGACAGCTTGTTACTTACTATGCTCCAGTTGTGTTCCGGTGAATCACCTGTGTTAATCATGGAAGAACAGTGTCAGAACATTGCATAAATAACAGACACGAATTTACTAGTCTACGTCACGTGCGGAATCTACGAGCGAAATAAGACCCATAGGACACAAGTATGACTCTGTAGTGTAATTAGTATACCCAGGATAATTATGTATATATAAACTATGCCAACGAAAACAATTTCTGAACATAATGGCAACCAAAATCCTGAGGTAAATAGATACCATGTATATATACCTAATATTGTGATATGTATTATAACATTTTTAATATAGTGTTAAATTATAGTTAGATTAGTTACTTTAAGATAGAGTAGATTAGATTTAGAGAATATAAATAGATTTTTTTTGTAGTTTAAATAAATCATTAATTTACCCACGTACGTAGGATAAAATTAGAGTAGGACAGTATTTACACTTAATAATAGCTAATTAAAAAACCAGGATAGAAAGTTTAGATAAGACCAGTATTATTTAGTGTAGATAGGAATAACACCATTTAGTTCATTTCATTTCACTTTATTTCATTCCATCATAATGAACACTTCAACAACATCATCATTTATTATTAAATGTAGTTTACACCTTATAGGATTAAAGTATACAAATAACATTCATCAATTACATCATTTAGAATAAATATATCAATCATATATTTGTTTTTTCATTAAAACATTATTTAGAATTTTGTTACATTTCACATCACCCATTTCAGAAAAGTACATAACTCATCTCACATCATTTTCATTTGTAGATAGTTAGATTACTTTCCTTAAATTAGATTGATTTTCTACAACAAGTTATAATATATAGATATAGAATTAGTATTAGTATGTCATTAGAATATAGAGTTTAGTAATATCAGGGTACAATTCTATCAACCCTATTTCATCCATGTACATATTTTGTAAATACATGACTCGTGCAGTAAGTTAGGCACAGTCATTAAGCTCAACGGTTTCAAACGAGCTAAACTTGTACAGTGTCACTTCAAGGTTTTTAAACAGTTGGGAGGATAAAAGATGTGTGGCAGAAGTGTGAAAGTGAGAGAAAAGGGAAAATACACAAGAGAGAATGGGGACAACCAGCGGATTTTTTTCTGCCGCTCAACGCGACTTTTTAAGTTTTTGTCTGCGTCAAGCGTTTGCTTTCGATAGTGAAAATGTATTGTCTTCAATGTGGTGTGTATAGTTTAGTGTAGTTTAGTATAGATCTTAGATAAAGTATTTTAAGTCTCATAAGACGGAAACGTAGCCACGAATTAGTGTTATACACTTGTTTGTGGCCACATTTAACCGAATTATGGCACTTGAAAACTAACTTACATACATATTATAGATAGACACATATGTTAGAAATTAAAGTATATTAATAGTTACATGAAAACACACAAACAACCAGGAAAACAAACAGGTAAATTACATACATTTGTTAAAACAAAGAGGGATAACTCCGGGTCAGGGGACACAATAGACAACGAAACACTAACTTAACAGTGAAAGATAACTTTACACGCGGAAGCGAGATAGGTAAAGCCTGTCGCACACAGCTTGTGTAAAGGTTGTTTAATATTATATGGGGGACATGAAGCAATTCATTTGTTGACCCTAAGAAAGTCAACTTTGTATGGGTAGTGAGTTAATTTGCTATTTGAGGGCAGGTCTTATAAGACAATGGTCCGGTTCAGACAAACCTCTAATTAATATAATATTGCGATGAGAAGAGGGCTCACGCCAACCAGACAAGTTTGTGGCGATCACCAGTAGCCAAGTAAAGTGAGACTACATTGTGACAATAGTCAGTAGGAGTCTATTTAGTTACTCAGAACCAGGTTATCAGTAGTCTTTGACAAAAATTAGAGACACTAAT
>JACEFZ010012913.1:267500-286936 GCA_014155875.1 Cepaea nemoralis
CACGCACCTCTGCAGTCGGAGTGGGTTCGCCTAATGGCGAAGGACACTGGTAATAGGGAAAGCTAATACACACGCAAAAATAAGTGTACTAGAAAATATCGACATTCGCATTTACTCGGTTAGTCGTTCTATCCATCGTTTACGGTGTCGGCCTTTTCTTCTTGTTCCACTTGGTCTGTACACCATTGCTTGTTGCGGTATGTTGTCAGATGGTAGCATAGTTACGTGGCCTGAACCAGTTTTAAGAATGGTTTAGCAATATTTAACAGACTGAGAGCCACACAAAAAGTAGGTTTGAACCTAGCAAAAATGTATGGTGGAAAATGGAAAGCAGGGGCTGTGTGTGTGTGTATATATATATATATATATATATATATATATATATATATATATATATATATATATATATATATATATATATATATATATATATATATATAATTAAATGGCGTTGTATAAAGAAAACTATGGAATATAACCCCCAAAGCAGATACGGGACGTCGATTCAGACATTTAATCGTCCTATGACACTTAATCAGTTAATTTCTTTAATCTTGTTAAATTGGCCATGATTTATATCCACATGTTGCCACGGGAAAGATTATGTTTTCAAAATGTTTACTTGTATTTTATTGGTTGTTCAAGTTCATTTCCGCCGACACGCTGACAGCCACGCATGCGCAATAAGCAGTTAAACAAGCGGAAAAAACCCAAAAAGAAGGCAAGGGTGGCGTGTTTAAGAAGATAACCTTGAAGTACTCGGTGGACTTCACCCACCAAATTGAGGAGGGTGTCATGGGTGCTACAAACTTTGAGAAGTATTTGATAGATCGTATTAAACTTATTTATTTGGTATTTTCCTGGATTTAAGATTTAAACAAAGGTACGTAGACAAGGCCTTTAGTTCGTACCGGAATACGATCAGCGTTGCCAGTAGTGGGTTGTGCTCAATGTTTAGATTGCATTAAGAGATTCAGTGCCGAACAAAAATTAGGTTTGACCCAATCAAAACTAGATGGCTGAAATAGAGAAGTAAGAGTGTGCAACAGTTATGACTTAAAAGTTGTTAATATAGTAGCAGATATATGGTATTATATATCAAATTAAATGAGCTGCTTAGTAAAAACTACTGTATATAAGCCCGTGACAGATATGGGAAGTCACTCAACACGATTAATCATCCCATGGCACTTCAGCAATTAAGGTTGACGACGGAACTGGCAACTTTGAGAAGTATCTGACAGAACGCATTAAGGTTGACATCAAGACGGGCAACTCTGAGAAATATCTGAAAGAACGCAATAAGGTTGACGACAAGACTTGCAATTTTGAAAACAATGTCTAATTGGAGCTGCAGTTAAAAAAAAAACAAAAAAAACACAACTGACAAACAGGCATCCAACCTCCCACCCAAACCATCGCTTCATCCACCCACCCATTGATCCATCCATACATATATGCATTCATCCATCCATCCATACGTCTATTCATCATTCATCCATCGAATAACCCATCCATTCATACAACCATCCATTTATCTATCGATCGATCCATCCATCCAATTGACCTTTCTCTATGTCCCTTCTTCCCTCTCTTTTTCCACCCAGTTTGCAACCCACCCATCCATCTATCGATGCATGCATCCACCCATTCAAGTGATTTCCTTTTTTCTCTGTCCATTCTTTCCTCTCTCCACCAGCCCACCCATTCATCCATCCACCCCATCCACCACCACCACCCATCCATCCATTCATCCATCCATCCATCCATCCACCATCCATCCATCCATCCTTCCTTTCATCCATCAACCCATCCACCCATCCATCTATCCATCCATCCATCCATCCACCCACCCAACCATCCATCCATTCATCCATCCACCCTTCTACCTACATATCCACCCATCCATCCGTCCATCTATCCATCGATCCATCCATCCATCGATCCATCCATCCATCCATCCGTTGATCCTTCTAGCCATCAATTGCTCCATTGATCCATCCATCCATGCATCCTTCTACTCATCCATTGATCCTTCAATCCACCCAACCCATCCATCCATCCACCCACCCACCCACCCACCTAGCATATGAACTATGTTGGTCAAATACCGAGCATATCCCACAACCTTAACCCATATCACCCAAAAATATATCACCAAGTAAACAAAGCAACATGCACGACACAATACCCAACATGTTTGTCCAGATATCCTTCGTGCCATCCCACATACAAAGTAGCCCCCCGTCAGCTGCAGCCATCACCTTATCACTGAGTATATATACTTCTGAATTTCTGCAAGCCACCATTTATTTTCAGCCTTCGCGATGTCTCTAAGGCTGTTGCTGGTCTTGGCTGCGGCTTGGGTAGTTGAGGCTGGCTATAACCCTCAAGTACGTTTTATTTCTGAGCCGTAATAACGCAACGGATAACACTCTTACATGACGATCCCGTAGTCGTGTCTTTGAGTTAACATCGAGGCGGAGACGTTTTAGAACACGAATTATAGTTCTAGCTTAATTCAGCCCAAATTGAGTACAGTAAAACTTCGATTAACTGTCACCGACCAGACCAGGGCTGTGACGAATAACATAATAGACGGATAACAGAAATCGCTTAATACATATGTTCAGTAACTTGATTTCGCTGCGGGCTTGGAACGAAAATGAAAATACGTAAAATCCTTTAAAAGTGAATATTACATATATATTGTATTTATTTATACAAAAAGATCGATATAAACTTTAATATTAGAGTAGTAATGTACATAAATGTACTGCAATACTATAAACCTACGTTACTTAAAAATAATCTGTCACCTCCATCCTGTGTATTTGAGGCTCGAACTTTCTGCACGGCGATGTTGCGTATCTTAAGCAGAAGTAGGATCTATGTTGCATTTTCCTCCTCTTGCATTTCAAACCAGTCGATGCACTCTGATAACATTGATTCTGTTTCTGAGTGGCTAGTTGTAGGTTTTTGATAAAGAACTGATCCTTCATCATCATCAATTTCTTCTTCTTTAATGGTAGTCACACTAGAAACAATTTCATCATCGTTCAAAATTTCAAAGCCTCCATCCATTTTGTCATATTCCAACCAGTCTATTACTTCTTCTGGCGTAATGTTTTCACTCTTTAGTCCTACATTGTTGCACAGATGCACAATTTCATCAACATTAACATTCTTAATTCCGCCAGTTTCGTCAATAGATTCAGCAAGCCTGTATTACCCCCAATTCTTTAGGTTGGACACTGTAAGGTCAGCCAGTTCAGTGGAGAATTGAAAACAGCGTCCTTTATGTTGTATCTCTTGCAACATTCTTTGGCAGTCATTGCATCATCAGATGTAAGCAAGCCTTCGATGAAAGCTTTTATGTAACCTCGCTTCATATATTCAATTCTGCTCTGGTCCATAGGCTGGATAAGTGGAGTTTTATTCGCTGGGAGAAAGATTCATGTTATTTTGCCATCATCACTCTTGAGATGACAAAAGGGTTGTGTTGGGGCATTGTCCATTAACAGCAGTGCTTCCAGCGGAACATATTTAGACGATGACGAATAACAGAAAATGACGGTTAAACGAGTAACTGTTAATCGAAGTTTTACTGTACTAGAAAATGGTTTGGAAAGGACAGGCGGCCAGAGTGACACTGACCGCTTCATTCAATAGATCTGTAATATATGGGACACCATCACATACCGAATATATATCATGGTGTGGGGAAAGGTACTACTTACATTACTTTGCACTCTTTTATGGTTGTGCAAGGTCACTCATTTTTGTATTAAGTTGCATATCCCTTACAGGACGGTGCAGTCAACACCAGCATTTTTCAGCTGTTGTTGTTGTTCTTGGCAAGATTACGCTCAGTAGTTTGCCATTGCTTTCTGAGCGACAGGCTCACATACCCCGTAAGTAACCAACGCGACGCGATCTGGTGCTGAATCTCGCTCAGCTGTGTTCCTCACGTGGATATACGGGATTACGGAGAAAGTCGTTAAGGAGAGGGAGACCGGCTCATTTTATTGGGAGGTTATTTGCATAGCATTTACAGGACGTGACAGTCAACCCAAGCGTAGTGTGGCTATTTGTGATTTCTGGGCAAATTTACGTTCAGTAGTCGGCTCCGTGGCTAAAGGCTTGCGAACGCGGTTCGTGAGCCGGGTACCTAGGCGTTCGAAGCTCAGCTGCGACCGATTTGTGCAGCAGACCGTGTCGCGTTGTGTTATAACTTGCTGGTATGGGAGCCGGTCGTTCAGAAAGCAATGGCAAACTACTGAACGTAACTACTTGCCTAGTACATCAACATCAGCTGAAAAATGCTGGTGTTTACTGCAACGTCCCGTAAGGGATACGCAACAAAATTTAGTTTGCCATTGTTTTCTAAACGACCAGCACTCATACCTATGCATGGGAGCCGACGCAAGACGGTTTGCTGCCAAATCGCCCGCAGATGTGTTTGGAACGCGATATGCGGGAGTACGAATTGCATTCGTAACCGTCTGGCTACAGAGCCGGCATCTCCTATCAAAGGAGAAGTAAGGTGCCTCCTTGCCTTCGCTAGCCTACGGGACACCCTTGGGTAAGGTGGAGTACCTGTTTAACTCCCCGATCAGGGTCAGTGAAGCCTTGGCTGCAGGTGGGGGATGAAGTTGAAGAGCTGCCAACAGATACAGGGTGTTTGTAAAGTCTAGCTGCACTTTGTATGTAGAACAGCTGTTTGTTGGAGAGTATGTTTTCCGTTTGCAAGATGTAAAGCATACTCTCCAACAAACAGCTGTTCTATATATAAAGTGTAGTGAGACTTTACAAACACCATGTAGTTATTGGTTATGGTCTCCAATTTCACGACAGTAGGCAGAGGATCTCTGGTTGGAGACAATGGATACGGTCATCGACCAATATGGACACAGCTAAGAACGAAAGCAAATGGCAAACTATCTTGTTTACACGTGCCCACAAAATCATGTTTCCATATTTAATAGAGAATCAGACAAACGATCCACGACTCTGGTGATCGTGTGAGATGGCGAAACAATACACACCCCCCCCCCCCCCCCAACGCTTATCGACATGGCACATGATGTTTATTAATTCATTTGTATTCAAATCAGGGTTCACAATGTAGGAAAAGAAAAGTTCAACGTTCATTTCGTGACAAAATTCAGCGAACATTGAAATATCAGAATACAAAATAAAATCGACATGGAAGTTTCCGAAGGCCAAGTTAGCATTGGAAAGGAAATTTGAATAAAAGAAGAAATGTTTTTATTTAGAATATGGTCAGAACCATATATCTAGGGGGAAAAGTATTTATTTATTTAATTGATTCAGTGCCAAAACAAACAGCAGGTTTGGACCAAACATGGTACCCAATCAAATGAACAAGTATAGGGTGTATTTTTAATGACTGTGCAGTGTTTGAAAATATTGACGATTCCAAGTTGTGTATTCACCCTCTGTAAAGTTAATGCAAAATAATAGATAAATATAAAACTTGAACCGGCAATATTTTCAAACACTGCACAGTCATGAAAAATACACCCTGTATTGTCATGTAAATATTCGTTCTCTGAGCATTGAAATTGCGGAAGATAAAATAAAATAAAACAAATAAAATTTATGACCGTAGTATGACAATATATTGTTCTTCTGAGCACATGGGAGGTCAAATTTGACGATATATTATCCTTCAACACTGAATCATCAGTTAAAAAACTGTGGAAAAGGCAGTCGGTAGAGTTATCAACAATACATTTATTAATTGTCTAATGAATACTTGAGGAATTTTGGGAAATTACGATGCTACAGACACTATTATCTGAACCAGGCACGAAACATAATGTCACCAAACAGTGGATACCATCTCAATGTGGAGTGCCCGGAAACAGAAAGCTGATCGACTAGTTAAGAAAGGAGCAGCAGAAAAACAACCTGAAGTATAATCACATACCACCAAAAGAAAGGAATAATGAAATAAATCAGTAAGCCAACAACATCAGCACAAGACGATTGACATTGTATGGATAGAGCAGTCGTTAGTTGCATATCCTTTACAGGACGTCGCAGTCAACTCCAGCATTAATTTGGCTGTTTGTGATTTCGTAGCAAGTTTAAGCTCAGTAGTTTGCCATTGCTTTCTGAACAACCGGCACTCATACCATTGCATAAACACAAGCGCAGACTTTGATCTACTTCCAAATCACCCGCAACTTTTTCCAACACCCCTTGCTGGATTGCGAATTGCGTCCCTGCAGATATCTTAGAATATAATTACACACGCGAACGAAGATACACAGCCCGAAATCGAACCCATGCTCTTCGGATCATGAAGCTGGGAGATTGATCACTTCGTCACAAAGAACCCCCCACACCTCTTCTTTACATTTTATTAAAATTTAGTATGTGATTCGAATGAAACGTTTAGATACCATCTTTGCATATGTTCACACAGGTGTATCGTCCTCCTAGTCGGACCCCAGATATTCCCTCATCGCCAGCCCCTCTTGACGAAGTCAATCGTGTGCCGCGACAACCACCACTGGATTTTCCTGGGAATCAAAACGCATCTACAGAAAGGCCACATCCATCTCCATCGGGCGAATCACACAATTTAACCCCGGAATTGCCACGCCCATCTCCATCTGTTGTTCCACAGCAGTCAACTCCAGAATGGCCAAGCCCATCACCATCTGTTTTCCCACGACATCCAACTCCCGAATGGCCATACCCATATCCATCTGATATTCCAAGATTTTCAACACCCGAATGGCCACGCTACTACTCCTCATACGTTCCACGTCTTTCAACTCTGGAATGGCCACGCCCAAATCCATCTGATATTCCACAGTATTCAACGCCTTATTGGCCACGGCCTTCTGCCGCAATCATCCCACGACGTTTACCTCGACAATTGCCAAATCCATCTGTATCAGAAGCTTCACAACCTCCAAATCCCAACTCGCCACCCCCACCTCCATCAGATGCTCCACAACCTCCAAACCCGAACTCACCACGCCCACCACGATCAGACGCTCCACAACCTGTCAATCACAACTTGCCACACCAACCTCCCTCAGACGCTCCACGACCTCCAAACCCCAACTCTCCACCCCCACCTCCATCAGACGCTCCACAACCTCCAAACCCAAACTCGCCACCCCCACCTCCATCAGACGCTCCACAACGTCCAAACCCTAACTCAGCCACGCCCTCCACAAACAGACGCTCCACAACCTGTCAATCACAACTTGCCACGCCCGTCTCCATCAGACGCTCCACGACCTCCAAACCCCAACTCGCCACCTCCACCTCCATCAGACGCTCCACAACCTCCAAACCCCTAACTCGCCACGCCCTTTACCATCAGACGCTCCACAACCACCACACCCCAACTCCCCACCCCCACCTTCATCAGACGCTCCACAACCTCCAAACCGAAACTCGCCACCCCCACCTCCATCAGACGCTCCACAACCTCCAAACCCCAACTCGCCACCCCCACCTCCATCAGACGCTCCACAAAATGGACCCCAAAATTGGCCACGCCTATCTCCACCAAACGGTCCACGACCATCGGCATCAGCAGCACCGCGACCATCAGCAGTTCCAGAAAATATTTTCCGATCACTTATCAATCGATTCAATCCTCGATCTGTACGATCTCTTCTCAAACGAAGCGTCGAGCTTGTAGATGAAGCGGTACACTCTCCACCGCCACCTCCATCAGACGCTCCACAACCTCCAAACCGAAACTCGCCACCCCCACCTCCATCTGACGCTCCACAACCTCCAAACCTCAACTCGCCACCTCCACCTCCATCAGACGCTCCACAACCTCCAAACCCCAACTCGCCACCCCCACCTCCATCAGACGCTCCACAACCTCCAAACCCCAACTCGTCCACGCCCACCTCCATCAGACGCTCCACAACCTCCAAACCCTAATTCGCCACGCCCTCCACAAACAGGCGCTCCACAACCTTGTCAATCACAACTTGCCACGCCCTGCCTCCATCAGACGCTCCACGACCTCCAAATCCCAACTCTCCACGCCCACCTCCATCAGACGCTCCACAACCCCCAAACCCTAACTCGTCACGCCCTCCACAAACAGGGGCTCTACAACCTGTCAATCACAACTTGCCACGCCCGCCTCCATCAGACGCTCCACAACCTCCAAACCCCAACTCGCCACCCCCACCTCCATCAGACGCTCCACAACCTCCAAATCCTAACTCGCCACGCCCTCCACAAACAGGGGCTCTACAACCTATCAATCACAACTTGCCACGCCCGCCTCCATCAGACGCTCCACAACCTCCAAACCCCAACTCGCCACCCCCACCTCCATCAGACGCCCCACAACCTCCAAATCCTAACTTGCCACGCCCTCCACAAACAGACGCTCTACAACCTGTCAATCACAACTTGCCACGCCCGCCTCCGTCAGACGCTCCACGACCTCCAAACCCCAACTCTCCTCCCCCACCTCCATCAGACGCTCCACAACCTCCAAACCCTAACTCGCCACGCCCTCCACCATTCGACGCTCCACAACCTCCAAACCCTAACTCGCCACGCCCATTACCATCAGACGCTCCACAACCAACAACCCCAACTCCCCACCCCCACCTTCATCAGACGCTCCACAACCTCCAAACCGAAACTCGCCACCCCCACCTCCATCAGACGCTCCACAACCTCCAAACCCCAACTCGCCACCCCCACCTCCATCAGACGCTCCACAACCTCCAAACCCCAACTCTCCACGCCCACCTCCATCAGACGCTCCACAACCTCCAAACCCCAACTCGCCACCCCCACCTCCATCAGACGCTCCACAAAATGGACCCCTAAATTGGCCACGCCCATCTCCATCAAACGGTCCACGACCATCACCAGTTCTAGAAAATATTTTCCGATTACTTAGCAATCGATTCCATCCTCGATCTGTACGATCTCTTCTCAAACGAAGCGTCGAGCTTGTAGATGAAGCGGTACACTCTCCACCGCCACCTCCATCAGACGCTCCACAACCTCCAAACCGAAACTCGCCACCCCCACCTCCATCTGACGCTCCACAACCTCCAAACCTCAACTCGCCACCTCCACCTCCATCAGACGCTCCACAACCTCCAAACCCCAACTCGCCACCCCCACCTCCATCAGACGCTCCACAACCTCCAAACCCCAACTCGTCACGCCCACCTCCATCAGACGCTCCACAACCTCCAAACCCCAACTCGCCACGCCCACCTCCATCAGACGCTCCACAACCTCCAAACCCTAATTCGCCACGCCCTCCACAAACAGGCGCTCCACAACCTGTCAATCACAACTTGCCACGCCCGTCTCCATCAGACGCTCCACGACCTCCAAATCCCAACTCTCCACGCCCACCTCCATCAGACGCTCCACAACCCCCAAACCCTAACTCGTCACGCCCTCCACAAACAGGGGCTCTACAACCTGTCAATCATAACTTGCCACGCCCGCCTCCATCAGACGCTCCACAACCTCCAAACCCCAACTCGCCACCCCCACCTCCATCAGACGCTCCACAACCTCCAAATCCTAACTCGCCACGCCCTCCACAAACAGGGGGCTCTACAACCTGTCAATCACAACTTGCCACGCCCGCCTCCATCAGACGCTCCACAACCTCCAAACCCCAACTCGCCATCCCCCACCTCCATCAGACGCTCCACAACCTCCAAACCCTAACTCGCCACGCCCTCCACCATTCGACGCTCCACAACCTCCCAAACCCTAACTCGCCACGCCCATTACCATCAGACGCTCCACAACCAACAAACCCCAACTCCCCACCCCCACCTTCATCAGACGCTCCACAACCTCCAAACCGAAACTCGCCACCCCCACCTCCATCAGACGCTCCACAACCTCCAAACCCCAACTCGCCACCCCCACCTCCATCAGATGCTCCACAACCTCCAAACCCCAACTCGCCACCCCCACCTCCATCAGACGGCTCCACAACCTCCAAACCCCAATTCTCCACGCCCACCTCCATCAGACGCTCCACAACCTCCAAACCCCAACTCGCCACCCCCACCTCCATCAGACGCTCCACAAAATGGACCCCTAAATTGGCCACGCCCATCTCCATCAAACGGTCCAGCGACCATCACCAGTTCTAGAAAATATTTTCCGATTACTTAGCAATCGATTCCATCCTCGATCTGTACGATCTCTTCTCAAACGAAGCGTCGAGCTTGTAGATGAAGCGGTACACTCTCCACCGCCACCTCCATCTGACGCTCCACAACCTCCAAACCGAAACTCGCCACCCCCACCTCCATCAGACGCTCCACAACCTCCAAACCCCAACTCGCCACCTCCACATCCATCAGACGCTCCACAACCTCCAAACCCCAACTCGCCACCCCCACCTCCATCAGACGCTCCACAACCTCCAAACCCAAACTCGCCACGTCCACCTCCATCAGACGCTCCACAACCTCCAAACCCTAACTCGCCACGCCCTCCACAAACAGGCGCTCCTGAACCTGTCAATCACAACTTGCCACGCCCGCCTCCATCAGACGCTCCACGACCTCCAAACCCCAACTCTCCTCGCCCACCTCCATCAGACGCTCCTCACTCCAACCCTAACTTGCCACGCCTTCCACATTAGACGCTCCACAACCTCCAAACCCTAACTCGCCACGCCCACTACCATCAGACGCTCCACAACCACCAAACCCCAACTCGCCACCCCCACCTCCATCAGACGCTCCACAACCTCCAAACCGAAACTCGCCACCCCCACCTCCATCAGATGCTCCACAATCTCCAAACCCCAACTCGCCACCTCCACCACCATCAGACGCTCCACAACCTGTCAATCACAACTTGCCACGCCCGCCTCCATCAGACGCTCCACGACCTCCAAACCCCAACTCTCCACGCCCGCCACCTTCAGACGCTCCCCAAACTGGACCTCTCAATTTGCCAGGCCTATCTCCACCACGTAGCAATCGATTCCACCCTGGACCTGTACGTTCTCATGTCAAACGAAGCCTCGAACTTGTGGAAGAAGCGGTACAATCTGACTCCTCCGCCGAATCCAGCAGGTTCTCCTGGAGTCGGGATTTAGGAAATGGAAACACAGTACAAGAATCTGCTTCCAATTCAAAGTAAGAGTTTATTGATAATTTTTAGTTAAATCTTTATATAGATGTCTTAGAATTAACAGAGCTATCGTATGACAGTACCGTCTCCCTGGCCGAGGAGTTAGCAGCTTTCTGCCGTAACCCCGAATACTCTCGTGGTTGACGTGAGCGCACGAGAATTGGAAGCGGTTCGAGTCGTGCCAGTGACTTATGAGAGTAAGCAGCCTGTCGCCCAGAAAGTCGTGGCGTGCTGATGAGCGTAATCTAGCCTAGGAATCAACATACAGCTGAAAGATGCTGATGTTGACCACAATATCCTGAAACAGGATGGAAACGCGAAAAAAAAATCGTATGACAGTTAGCAGTACTATCCTGATTTCTGTTAACGCCGAATTTTGGCGGCATTCACCACACCCGACACGCCACATTCAACGGTTTCGAGCGGAGAAGTGCAATTGGGATGATACAAGCCTTATCCTGGTGCAAGGAAATGCAACCTAAAGACTGAACGTCATGACAGGGCAGATCTAGGTCCTTAGCCTTAGGCGGCAACTGGTCTAGGATCAAATCCACGACAGGCGGACAGTGAGATCATTGCTTTGCTGATCCAGCAGCTTCTGCAGTTTGCCTGGTTCTAGATGTATTGGTATGACCTTTCCTCTGGAGTAAACTAGGCATGCAGCGAGAGGGATCATGCTGCATGGGCAACAACATGGTCTCTACAATTCAGCCCAGGCGTTGTGCTATGGAAAGGTTATTATGCCTTTTGTTTTTCGAAGTATAATGCAACAAACTATCATTTGTCAAGACGGCCAGACGCCAGTAATGTAATTAAATCACAGAACACAGCACATGTAAGCATTCTAGTTCCTATTTCTGTTCTACACCAACTCGTTGCTGCTCTCTAATGTTTCTTTCAGACATGGTGATGCAGGAAAAAACCACAGATATTGCATCAAACTAATTAGTTAGTCGCGATTCCAACTTCACGGTAAAGGTTCACCCCATTATGCTCCGTTTCTGTGCCAATGAATATAACATAAAATGTTCCACACCGCCCCATGTGAAAAGTGGAACAGACAAGAGTCTCGACAAACCAACAGCCCATACTGATAAACTATGCAAACGGCTGCTGCCAGAATGCCAACACAAAAGTCCTCCACGTACAGTTCATCGTCGATGGAAGCGGCAGTCACTAGAACACCAGCAGCCATACATTACTGCATCAAACTGAAGTTCTAAACTATACAAATATCTCTATCTCCCACAAATTCGTAAACGCTTACTTTTAATTACGGCTTAACTATTTAATCAAACAAGCAAAAAACATTGTCCCAAAGTAATTTCCTACAATGGGCCTGTGGTGTGGTTGGATCATCACATTTCGTAGGCCGGAGTGCATGGATGAATTGTGGTCAGTATCTCCCTCTCAAATAGCGAGACGGCGATTTCAGGTATTAAAACCTAGTTCACAAGTCTCTATATCGAAGTGCTCCAAGCTATCTTTGGTCATTGTGTAAATATAACATACGTCACAGGGAACAACTAAACATACTTTTTGTCCCTAAGTCTAGGGTAGACTTACACAAAACATGTTTAGCGTACTCCGCAACTCAGCTGTGGAACAATATTCCACCAGAAATCAAAGACACCAAACTTCTTTACGTACAATCGTAAAGTATTCCAACATGATATCAGTGCAGACTACACGCCCCTTTAAAACAAAACTTAATATAAAAGCAAAAACAAACACCAACAAAATAGTACAATGAACATTCTCTTATCTGTGTTACGGTATATCAACCCTGCCTAATTATGACTTGTACCGATTTTTGTTCTAATATCTACAAGGCACCTGCCATCAGATGTTATGACTGCCCCGAGATAGTTGTACCGATTCTTGTTCTAATGTCTACAAGGCACCTCCCATCAGGTGTTATAACTGTTCCGAGATAGTTGTGCCGATTCACTTGTTTCACCGATTAAGTGTCAAACAAAAATAAGGTTTGGATCAGAGGTTCCCAAACCATGGCCCTCCAGCTGTCACTCTGCATAATAATTCAAAAATGCACTGTTTAGCAGAGTCGGTAGTATTCTGTTGAAATTAGATTGTGTTTTTCAAATAAAACTTTACCTGTTAAAGCCTATACACATAAGTGTGGAAAATTTTAAATCAAACAATGGTAACACGCGAAAATGTGAAGACGTTGCTTGTCGTGAATTCACGGAAGATTGGATGGATACATTTATGTTTGTGTCTAACTTGGTAAACCAGTTTGCTTAATCTGCGGATTTTGTGTTTCTGTTACCAAAAAAAAATTTAATCTGGAAAGACACTTTACGACCACAAATACAGATATAAATGCTCAATATCATATCAATTCGGGGTTAAGAAAAGATTTCATAGCTAAAAAAAGAAAGTTCTTTGACCAGGCAACAGTAATTTTTCACCAAGGCTAACGAACAGAGCAAGAGTGCTGTTGCTGCGTCGTACGAAATCGCTCTTCTGTTGGCTGGCAAACGGAAGCCGTTCACCGATGCAGAAGAAATAATCAAGACTTCCCTTAAAAATGCTGCTAGAATGCTTGGAGCTAAAATGTGTGAAACAAAATGCAATCAGATTCCTTTGTCTAATAATACTATGGCCAGGTAAGTTGAAATATTAGCCTAAGATGTTCATCGTCAAGAAGCAGCACGTATCAAAAATTGTAATTTTTTATTCATTGGCAACGGATGAATCCACTGACAATTCTGACTCAGCTCTGGTCGGAGATTTTGTTCGAGTAATAAAAGATAATTTTGAAGTCACTGAAGAACTTCTAGGACTTGAATCGATGCATGCAACTACCAAAGGGACTGATCTGTTTGAATCTCTGAAGTTGTGTGTAGAGAAAAACAACATAGAATGGACCAAATGTACCTACGCCGCCAGGACTGACCGAAAAGATATGCCAGCTTACTGACTGCAGGCCCACTACTCAGAGAGAGAGAGAGAGAGAGAGAAAGAGAGAGAGAGAGAGAGAGAGAGAGAGAGAGAGAGGGAGAGAGAGAGGAGAGGAGAGAGAGAGAGAGAGAGAGAGAGAGAGAGAGAGAGAGAGAGAGAGAGAGAGAGAGAGAGAGAGAGAGAGAGACTTTGTCGAACGGTCGTATAAAATTTGCACTTTTGCTTGCTCAAACGAACGAATGAACGAACGAACGAACGAACAGACTTTATTTTCAAAGGGTAACAAATTGGGCACGCAGGCCCGTCTTACATTCGGCCCTTCCAATCACTCATCTTTCTTTCATCAACAGTGCATAGGAAAAAACATTGTCACATGAATTTTGTAAACATAAACAATGCATATTACTATGTTATGTGACTCATCCACCACCCACCCACACATCCCCCATTCACTCCAACTCCTCCACTCAACCACACACATAACCCACACACACATACATTCCCCCACCCATCCACCACATCCCTACTACCTACAAATCTCCCCACCCACACACACCTCTCACCCACCACACATCCCATCCACCCACACCCCAAGCTCACAGTACATTCCCCAACCCACACATCCCCCACCCACACACATCCACCCACCTACACACATCTCCCCACCCACTTACATATCCTCTACCCGTCCCATTACCCACCAACAATCACTCACCCACATATCCTCCTCCACCCACACACCTCCAACCACCCAGCCAAACACACATTCCTCAGCCACACATCCCCCACGCACACGCACATATTCCCGTAAACTCACATATCCCGCACCTACCCACACACAAATTCCGAACCCACCCACATAATCTCCCATCTCCCCCAGCCCACTCACAGATCCCGAGCCCACCCCTACAAACATCCCCCACCATCTCCTAACCTATACACACTCACCCACCCTCATATCCTCTACCCACCCACACATCTTCTACCCACCCATCCCCCAACCAAACATCAGTTAACCACACACCCTTACTCATATATAATCACCCCCCCCCCCCCACACATCCTCTACCCAACCACACATCCTCCACCCACCAATCCCCCAGCCACACATCCCTTAACCACACACCCCTACCCATATACACACACATCCCCACCCACGAACAATCTCCCCACCCATACATACATCCCTCACATACATCCCACCAACCAACACATCCCCCATTCACAAACACACACCTCCCATCCACGCACAACCCACACACACATCCCCAACCCATACACTCATCCCCTCACACATTCCTAGACACACGTACTTATCCCTCAACCACTAACACCCACACATCCCTCACCCACTCAATAACACATACATATCCTATCTACCCACCCACACTCACACACCCTAACCACCCATCTAAACACACATCCCCCACCCTCACACACATCCTTCACACACCCGCACACCCAACCACACCCCACCACCCACACACACATCCTTTAGCCACTCCCAGCTCCCCTCCACACAACACCACACCCACACACATCCCAAAGACACATCCCTCACCCACACACACATATCCTCACACATCTCCTACCCATCCACACATCCCCAAACTACAATCACTCTCACTACCCACACATACATCCTCCATCCAGCCACACACACCCCCACCCAGCCAGACATATCCCCCACCCACACACACATCCCCAAATCCATCACGAACCCCTCCCTCAACCCACACACATCCCCCACAAACATTCACACACACATCTCTCACCCACACACACACTCCCCACCCATCCACCCAAACATCCCACACCCATACACATCCCTCACCCACACATACATCCCCAAACCCACAACCACCCCACCTGCATACATCTCCCATCCACCACATATCCCCACCCACACATATATCCCCCACACATCCCATAACCCACCATCAATCATCCACTCACATATCCTCCTCCACCCACTCACCCACAGCCACCTAGCCAAACACACATCCCCACCCACACACACATCTCCCCGCCAACCCATACATCCCGAACGTACCCACACACAAATCCCCACCCACCCATACAATCCCACCCCGCCCACCCACACATCCTGAACCCACCCACACACATCACGAATCCACCCACACACACATCCCCCATCCCCCAACCTACTATTATGATCAAACTCCCACACTTTACACACACATACAGTGACGATTGTCATGAGCATTGTCGCAAAATTGTAAAGAAAATGGAGAAAAATTGTACATATACATTTGTGTACATAATTATTTTGTAACTTAAAAATTAGTGATGCAATTCAACTCTCTCTCTCTCTCTCTCTCTCTCTCTCTCTCTCTCTCTCTCTCTCTCTCTCTCTCTCTCTCTCTCTCTCTCTCTCTCTCTCTCTCTCTCTCTCTCTCTCTCTCTCTCTCTCTCTCACTAACGCTCTCGCTCACATTACAGTAATGTTATATTATACATGATAAAATCAAGTGTCATACATACAAAATGATAATGTGAAAGATGAAAATACACAAAAAATATGGAATGGCATATTACAGGACATGCGTGCACTCAACTCTCTCTCTCTCTCTCTCTCTCTCTCTCTCTCTCTCTCTCTCTCTCTCTCTCTCTCTCTTTATTACACAGGCACACACTCAAACTCATTAACTCTCTCTCTCTCTCTCTCTCTCTCTCTCTCTCTCTCTCTCTCTCTCATACTCCCTAATTCTCTCTCATACTCCCTAATACACGAACATATATATATATATATATATATATATATATATATATATATATATATATATATATATATATATATATATATATATATACGCACATACACACATATACACACGCACATACATATAAACACGTGCACACATGTTCTGTTGTTCTGTTGTTTGTCCATCAAGAATGATGATGACCATTCATTTCATCCAGTGGGGTTGAAGGTGTGGAGCCGTGGGTTCTAAGATGGCTGATAAGGCCTATTTTGGCTCGAAATGTTCTTTGACAATGTGGGCAAAGAATGCTTGACGTCTCTGGAGGAGGATTTCCTGCAGTGGTTTTTCTGTCCTGCCTTTTCTTTACAGCTCTTGCAGTCCTGGTTGCCTCACATATGACTGCACCTTTGCGCAATGATGCACGATACGAATTTCGGTCTCTGGCTGCAGCCTCCCAGGTGTCATGAGGAATTCCAAAAGCATTCAGTGAAATTTTCAGAGTGTCTTTAAAACGTTTCCTCTGGCCACCTTGGGAGCGTTTACCACAACGCAGTTCGCTGTAAAAAATTCGTTTAGGGAGCCTGTGATCTGGCATGCGAGTCAAGTGACCAGCCCAGCGAATTTGATTCTTCATCAGTAGAGTGTGCACACATGTACGCACACATAAACACACATATAAACATACTTATACACACAAGCACACATACAAACACACATTTACACACACTTACATATACACACCCACACGCACATTCAGACGTGGATACACATACATCCACATACACACACATAAACACTCGCATACACACATATGGACACACGTACACACCAACCCATCCACCCACACGCTTACTCACACATACACGCTGCCTCACATAATCTCACCCTCTTACTCACTCATTTACTCTCTAAACCCCACTAACTCACTCACTTACTCGCACAGACACACGCACACACACACACACACACACACACACACACACACACACACACACACTCACCCACTCTCTCTCTCTCATTAACTTCTCATGCACTCTCTCACTCACCCACTGTCTCTCTCTTGCACACTCATTCGCTTTCACACTCACTCACACACGCTCATACACACATACTCACAAATTCTCCCCCTCACTTACTAACTCACTCTCCCTTACTCACTCACTCACCCGGCGGCTCTCTAACTCACACTCACTCACTCACTTTCTCACTCTCTCACACATACAGGTATACACACAACACAACCACTCTCTCACACTAACTCATTCTCTCACTGAATCTCTCACACATACGTGTACACAGACATTCACTGACTCTTTCACCCTTGCAGGCACACGCGCATACACACTCTCATACACACTCTCTCACTTTCTCTGTCCCATACTCACTCTCTCACACTCTTTCTCATTCACTCTCTCACCCACTCTCTGACTCACACAGTGTAAAATGATAGTGAAAAAAATGATACCAGTAGGTGACTCTAGCTGCACAATACGGTTACATTCTCGAAACACCTGCCTCGCTAACTTGCGTTGGCTGGGAAGATCCCAATTTGAGTCACTTCACACAGCCATCCGAGACAACGAACGCTAGACGCGGGACTGATCTTGCGAACCAGACCAGCCCTCACCAGCCCTCGGCGACATATAATCCCATGGCATATATGGGATGTCACTTAAGACGATTAATCATGCCATGGCAATTAATCGATTTAAAATTAAACCTTTCTAATTTACCCGTATATTACATTGTGGTGTTTCTTTTTTCTTGTCTCATCTCATCTCATCTCATCATGTTCCTCTTGTACCTTGCGGTGTGGAGGTGAAGTATAAACATCGTGAAAGTGCCCGATTATGGGCTTCATGTATCTATATTCCCATGAACTTTGCTATTCCCTCCGCCCAACGTTTCTTCTTGTACTCGGCCATATTTTATAGTTTTTTACGACTCAGTTCTAACCTTAGTTGTTCACAGTGTATAATAGTCTTAAATATCAATATCAGCTTATTAGAAATAATCACCGGTTACGTTACCTACTGCACCACCACGTCTTATATACACATCATTAACATCTAATTGCCTGCTTTCAGTGACAAAGTGGTTGTGTTCGAGTCCACGGACACACTGCTGGAGGAAATACACTACACAAGAGCCAGAACTGTGTACGACTTCTCAACACCCATTCCGGTAATGGATTATGTGTTGCTTTGTGTGTACACAAAAACATGTTTTCTTGTCACTGTACAACTCATCATCAACATGTGCCATGTAGATAAGCGTGGACAGTTATGTTTCACCATCTTACACAATCACCAGACTCGTGGATCAGCTATGTGTTCTTGTCTCGACTATGCCATTTGGTAAAGCCATCCTGATATTTATTTCTCTGCCTTCCCCTTGTTCTTTCCCCCTCAATCTTGCCAGTTGTCATCATGTTCTTTAGTTTTTTCTTCTCGTAACGCGCCCAACAAATTATGACTGTCTACGTCTAATTTCTCTAATTAGTTTACGGTTTTAATTTGTTTCTTGTAGGACTTGGTCATTGGTTTATCTGTTTGTCCATTATAGTCTTTGCATGTTCCTCAAAAACCACATTTCCACATTGACAATATTTTATTTTCCTATGTG
>JACEFZ010012914.1:0-69117 GCA_014155875.1 Cepaea nemoralis
ATATTAAAAAATTAAAAATTTTCCTTTTTTTGAAAATTTCATTCATAGTATAACAAAGGAGAACTCATGAATTTTACACTTAAATAACAACTCATATCACAGCCATAGTGTCAGTTCTGGGATCCCTGTCCCAGATCCTGATTTGCCCTTTTTTCACTGATATTTTCCCAGGTCATCATACCTGTGCCGTCGAGCACAGTTTTGGGGCCCCTCCCCATTCACTTTCCCACAGCTCTGTGGGTCCCGTGACCTTGCCCGTGACGACTTAAGTCACGTCACCCAAATTAGCAAGCCCCAGACTCTCCACTCCCAAAACTCTGCTCCCCCTTTTTTTTTGGGGGGGGGGGGGATTATTCCCCTCACCTACTACTACTTCACGGCAGTACTTCCAGTCTCCATGAACAGAGTCAGGTTTCCAGAAGAGTAGAATATTAGAGCAGAAAGGGGTTAGGTTCAAATCCTAGTTTTTATCTAGACCAAGGGCCTCGAATTACGGAGTGCCGCTCACCCTCGATCGGGTATGTTAACCATCGGAATGCACGATCGTTTTTGGGTCGGACCTGTAACCTAACGGGTTGGGCGTCCCGGGCCTCCCTCCCAGTCGCTGCCAGACAAACGTAAGAGGGAAACCACGCACGGTCATTCTAGCGGACGGACATAAAACCCGCAGTCAAAAAGTTCAAAAATACTTCCTATAAACTGTTTACCATCGATTCACCATCTGTTTACGGGGAATCACTGCTATCCGCATACAGCAAATACACCACGGCCGATCTCACCTTGATTCCTCGAAAAATCACCACCACAGATAGAACAACTAAGTTACAATTCTAATGTCACGAAGCACATTACACATCTATAATAATAAGATCTACCTTATCATTATTTACAGCGTCTAGCATGTCGATGTAATGACTGACACACTTCCTGCCTTGCATGCGTAATTAATAAACCAAACAAGTAACTGCTACACACTTTGTAAAGAACCAGGATCTCCCTAGCACAACGCAGTAATAATATACATATCACTGTCCCCTGCAACTCATTTGTAAACAATCAGTTAACAAATATATCTATCTAAACACATGGGATTTTCCCCAGGTCCTCGAAAGCACATAGTTTCGGCCTATGTAATTTACACACTTCTCGCTGTGGAATAAGGCTTGTTCCGTCAGGTAACACATTACGTCGCAGACCGATAAAAGCTAATTATATATGCAGACAGCAAGCTGTAAATTGTAACGCTACGTGACTACTCATTTCCGTCGGCAATTAATTCGTTCGGGGAGGTCGGCACGGCATAAAGACAACAGTTAAACAATAGATTAAGTATTCAACTAACCTGTGATTTAACAATCACGAACTCGATTGCAGATGTCTGCTCTGGCCGCGCACATTGACATCAAAATTACAGCAGCCCTGTGGCTGTGATCTGTCTTATGCTGAGGTCCGGCTGGCAACTGATCACGACTAACTCAGTGCGCCTTCAACTTGCATACACGGGCCGCGTGAATTCCATGAACCATGGAGAAAACCAGAGTCACGATAAGTTCTACCAACCCGTGCTGCATGAAGCACTCGTGAACCTCGAGATCTTGACCATATATGCACTTGGGGGAACATTCTAGATTTCTCTATAAATAACTAGAATAGCGCCGCCACGCACTACTTCAGATGGGAAATCCCCTATTAATTTATATTAAATTCAAGGGAGACCAACGCATCGCACTCCCTTCAAAGGGATATTATGCAGAGATCTGCCGATCTGTAGGCGTTTCGTCACAAACTGGAAGGGGTAAAACACAATAACCGACCGAAATTGTTTCGTACAAGCTTCAAACATTAGACTCTGACTAAGTAACAAAGTTTGAAAAAAACAACAGTGCTACCTAAAAGGAGCTGTATAACTCTAAATAAAGTTCGGAGACAGAAAAACAGAAGAATTCATTTATTTTCCATACTCTGATGCTGAATATAATCATGTAATAGACAATGTTGCGGGAATGAAACTTATACGAAAGAGACTGTTGTTGGTTTTTCTTACATTTTCACATTGTTCCGTATTGTTGTAATTTTACGTTTCAAAATTTAAGCAAATAACACATTTTTTATTATTATTATTTGTTGTTTTTGTAATATTTATGAACCTTCCTATGCTTGTTTATTGTCTTTGATTTTAAATACAAAATAAATATTTATGTGCTTCCTGTAACACCATAACTTTTCTCCAGTTTTATATTTTAAAAACAAAGTTTAAATAATGACTGTATAACGAAGTTACAATTGTTTCGTATGTGCCATGGAGCCATTTTATATGCACCCTCCCTCTTTAATTTTCGAACCTGGCTACGCCCCTGTACTGCGATTATGCTTCATACAGGTAAAGGAACTTTCTTTTACATTAACTGCATTTCCAAAAAAAAATAAAATCGAAGACGCCTTTGAAACGTGGTGAATACGTATGGAATGAGCTGCCATACAAACAGCGGTTGATGATAAAAATACGCTACAAAAGAAAAGTGCCATAACAAAATTGCGAAAGGTTAGAGCGACGGTTTTAACGGAATTTCACCGTAAACGTTCAGAATATCATTCCCTCCCCCCTTTCCAAAATGTCATTACTCCCTTCTCTCTCTCTCTCTCTCTCTCTCTCTCTCTCTCTCTCTCTCTCTCTCTCTCTCTCTCTCTCTCTGTGTGTGTCTCACACACACACACACACATTTATATATTTTTCCCTCGTTTCCATCCTGTTTCGGCATCTTTCAGCTGTATGTTGATTCCTAGGCTAGATTACGCTCATCAGCACGCCACGACTTTCTGAGCGACCGGCTCCATACTCGCATAAGTCACTGGTGCGACTCAAACCGCTTCCAATTCTCGTGCACTCACAGTCAACCACGAGAGTATTCGGGATTACGGAGAAAGCTGCTAACTCCTCGGCCAGGGAGCCGGCATATATATATATATATATATATATATATATATATATATATATATATATATATATATATATATATATATATATATATATCCACACGCTCATATATAATTCAAGAAAGGGGGATAATCGCGTTTTGAGTGGTCCTGAAACCAGTTTGAGCCTGCCAATCTGTGGTCTGAATCTCCCCCCCCCCCCCCCAAAAAAAAAAATCTAAACTTGATTCCCCCCCCCCCCCCCCCTAGTTGGGAACCACTGACCTAAAGGAATGTGGGACGTGAAGAAAACGACAATTACATGCGGAAATCAGAAGGAAAACAAATAATGTGGAGGTGGAAGTTCTACAAACACTAATATTAATGCCCTACTGCCTTTATTCAATGTTCCTCAGCGTGTAAGCCATGTTTTAATATTAGTATTTGTAGAACTTCCACCTCCACCTTTTTGTTTTCCTTTTGCTTTTCGCATGTAATGTTCGTTTTCTTCACGTCCCACATTCCTTTAGGTCATAATTGCATCTAGGTTGAAGTCATATTTCGGCTTAAGCAATCAAGGGGAACAATTATAGAATTCACTATATTTGTACTGACAGCTATATTGCAAGAGAAGTATATGTTTATTCCTGTAACAATTTTATTCATATCTTGTATGGTATCAATTAAATGTTACCATAATAAAAGATATACACAATTGTGAATACTTTTTGAAATTGTAGACACTAAATTGTGGTATAATAAATATTGTTTAGTAAATTATTTATTTCTGTATCTGCTAGGCTGCGTCTGTCTAAACAATATTCGGAATTGCTCTGGTTTCTCTTCACAACGGATAAATCTTTCGCACACTGTGAGTCAAGTTCACAGTAGCATTGGCTTGCTGCTCCCATTCACGCCGCCTAGCCACTCTCCGGGGCCGAGTCCGAGCACTGACTGCTTTTCTCTGCGTTGTTTCCACGAATGTCATCCAAAACTATTCTGCGTCTCACTGCATCCAACCCAGCCTGTATTCTCTTAAAAATGTACCGTGTTATGTGGTACAAGCCAACAAACATGGAAGCGGTTAGGACTGTTTTTTTTTTTAATGACTGTTGTTGTCATCACATAATAGGCAGACCACCATTTTACTTAGATTCGAGTGTTTCCGGACCTGTGCTCCGCTGCTGTCCAAGAAATTTCCACTGTAGCACTAATTTGTAATTGCTTCCGCTTCCACGCTCCAACAGCAGGAACGTCGTTGAATTCATAGTTAAGACATCAGCAGTAATACCTGGGGTGTGCAGGGATGTTAGTTGGCAAGCTAGACACTGGTGCTTCATTGTTCTTAAGTCATTGACCAAGCATCCGGGATCGCCTGAGTATAGCAGCAGTCTGTGGTCTTCCATCTCGCAGCATGCATCTCGTGTCTGCCAGGAGGATTTTGTTCAGCTGCCCGCGCCAAACCTTCGGCCACACTTCCATCGGAGTTTCACGCTAACAGGTCGGCTGAAGGACTTTCTGTATCTTCTCTGACCAGTGCAGTTAGTCTTATAGTGTATCTTGTTTCTTGTTGGATTGAGACATACGTATACGCGTGTTGTGTCTTTGTTTTACTACCATGGTAGTTGTGCCTAGTCCTTGATGCTTCGTACCATAGAAAAAACATTGTCAAATGAATGATGTGAACATAAAGGAGAACAAAGTTCTGCAATCACTGATACAGGCATTGGTATGACAAAGTATGATCTCGTTAAAAATCTGGGTACAATAGTCAAATCTGGAACCAGCGATTTCCTGCCCAAACTGGGTGAAGCCGACACTGCCACTGAAACTAGTGACCTGATTGGGCAATGTGGTGTTGGATTCTACTCTGCTGACAGAGTTATTGTCACGTCTCAACACAATGATGATGATCAGTATATTTGGGATTCGGATGCTGAAAACTTCAGTATTATCAAAGATCCACGTGGTAACACCCTTGGCCGAGGCACCACTGTCAGTTTGCAGTTGAAAGAGGAGGCCCATGACTACCTTGAAGAAACTACTCTGAAGAACCTGGTGAAGAAATAGTATACAGCCAGTTCATTAACTTCAATATCTATCTTTCGACAAGCCAGGAGCAACAGGTTGAAGAGCCAATTGAAGATGATGATGCTGAGAAAGCAGAGAAGGGATCAAGTGATGCTGATGAGGAAGAGTTCTCCGTGAAAGTTATCAATAAAGTATATTAATGAATGTTGTCACACGTTTCTCTTGATGATAATGATATCACGAAGTTCTCACGATGATACTGTTCATGATATTGATGATAAGTTTTGTGTGATGGTCGTTGTCTAGGTAACGATGTTCATGGTGTGTCAATGGAGATATCTGTCTTGCAATGTAACTCACCCCCGCAGTGCATATTCACCAGGCATTCAACAAGATTCCGTTGGCGCACATAATCCTTTATTACAAAAATAAGACGGACAAACGGAACAGGTTTATACATCCAGAAACATAACGTAATCCATAGAATATGAATATCCTCCTCACTATTTAACCAGCACACATCAATGCCTTCTCACGGCTGGCCTCTAATCTCAATCCACAAGACAGGTAATCCAGCTACAATCCTCGGCTGGAGCTCACACAATACAACCCACACATTGGGTTGGAGCCACTGCTCAACTATAGAACCCACTCTGGGGTTTGGCCTACACTCAATACAGAACCCACTCTGGGTTCCGGCCTGTCTTCACAACTCGAAGAACAACACAACACCGGAGCTCTCTCTTAAACGACCCGACCCGCAGTCGGTCTCTTCTCTCACTGCCCTTCCAGTACCTTGACTTCACACAACACACCACTCTCTTTCGACCCATCCCCCCTGGGGTCCACACTCACCCTTCCCATTATTTCTAAGGACTGGCTGTTTACTCGTAGCCAGGTCAGTCACTTTACTGTCTCCCACTTTCATCTCCATTCTTTCTCATGCCCGGCCACTCAACTCAGTGTCAGTGACCCAGGCTTATGTCATTACCCCCCTCTTAAAAGAAAACTTCGTTTTCAAATATTGGGGGACTAAAACTTAGTAAACATGTGACCCAGACATATAGCCTGGGTAGCCCTAAGTATGGCTGCACCTTACTCCAGCTACCACACTACATAATACATCAAATGCTCATAGTACACTCCTATATTCATCACACATAAATACAACCATCTATCTTGTGTATCAATGCATGAACTAATACATCACATCATAATAATAATACATCATAGAAAATCATTATACTTATGTACCCACAGGTCTCTTACTACTTCACGACCCCACAATACTATTTGTGTACCGACCCTATATCAGGTGGTTCTGTTCTTGCATTAACCCACCTCTGATTCCTGTCGATGCTGTGTCTACCTTTCATGTACCCATGACTCATGGTACCTCTACAATTACAACATCTGTTTGCTATCCCTAGCCCTGGGTCAGTAATGTCGCGAAAACTCTTTTGACCTGACTCAACTTTCCTATCTGCATATTGCACCGTTACACTTGCGTCTCTGTTTAGTCTGAACTTTTTATTCAATCTTGGCCCATATATCTGGCACCTTTCTTTCTGCTGCATACGCCTTATGCCTATGTGCCCTGCACATGCACTATCCTGAGCTGTTCTAGTATATCGGTCTCTATGTGCTAAAGGTACTGCTCCTTGCCCATGTGCAGTTCTACTATCCGAAAACCTGCGAGTGAGAACATTGTTCTTCCTCTCGAAACACCATCTACCTTTCTTTGACTGCCTATGTTCTACTCTCCAACACCCTTGGGAACATTTGTTCAGAGTAGTATCTTGTCTCTGGGATTCACTAGCACTATATTTGGGATCCATTCTCATCTGCTCAGCTGTACTATCCTTGTCCTGAGTTCCTGTGTCTACTTCAAGTGCCTCTTCTACCTCAGCTATACTCTCTAATTTAGGTTCTCTTGTGGTAACTACCTCATTACTGCTTACACTATATTTTTGGTCCCAATAAACTACTTCCTCTTCTGTACAATCTTTAACTCCTATAACATTTCCTATGATCAAATCAGCCACTGGTGAGTCCAAAACACACGCTGTCACTCTTCCAGTGATGTATGGTGTTTTTACTGTTATTATGGCTACTGGGTAGAACTCTACTGTGCCGTTGAATGTTATGCATCTAATCTTTTTCCCTGTATAATCCGAGGGACCTATTAAACTTCTCCTCACTCCGATAGACGTACATCCGGAATCCCTAATTGTTAACGCTGGTCTATCATTGACAAATCCCTGATGCAGCTTCAGACTTCCTCCTTCATGCACCGCTGATCCTGCTTTTACTGTATGACCACATATTAGGACTGGCTGACTGTCTTTTTCAAAAAGAGGTTTGCACCCACTACAATCTTCATTGTTCAGCGTCTCAATTACTTGCGCTGCATTTGAGTGCTCTGTTTCTCTCATCCTACATTGATGGCTGATATGCCCATTCTTTCCACATTTGAAACAAGTAATCTCCCTTTTAGTGTTGTTCGTTGGTCCATCTGATGGTTGTGTATCACACTCTGCTGCCCTGTGTCTCCAGCTCCCACAATTCCAACATCCGGCATAATTTGGACGTCTCTGGAAGTTCCCTCTTCTATATGGGTACCGTCCTACTCTACCAACATTGTTTCCTCGGAAACCATTGTCTTGAAGTTCTTGCTGCTCACCTTTCTGTGCCGAATCCACGCTTTTCGCCCTTGGTCTGATGACTGGATTCTGGTCCTGTTTAGTGTACGCTGCACAGACTATTTCCTCACTCATTAGTTTCCCAATAGATACGTTAGGATGTGCAGTCATGTAGTTTTGCCCTAACTGAGACATTGTGTCTATGTCCTTTGGCTTCCGTTCCTCAAAGAACGCCACTAAATTAGAATTGCATGCAGATACTACCTTGTCTCTTAACATTAGATCTACTAATTTATTAACATCTTTCCCTACTTCTGCAAGCTCCATCCACTTATTAAATGTATTCTTTACTGTGTTAACAAAATCTGTGAAATCTTGATTTGTCTCTGGCACTAACTGTCTAAACTTTGTCCTATATCCATGCTCAGTTAGTTGGAACTTTGTCAGCAAACGTTGACGTAAGATAGTGTAGTTGTTCCTTTCTTCTACAGGTAAATTAAACATTGTTTCTAGGGCCTTACCCGTTAAATACTCGCCCAGTCTAATTGCGTACTCGCTTTCTGGGATGCCTAATACCTTCACTGATGCTTCGAATCTCGAAAGATAGGCCTCAAGGCAATCCCGGTCCGTAAAATATGGCAGTTTTAATCTCTGTGACGACTGCGACGGTTTTCTACTTTCCTCACTTTGACCCTTCGATGCAAATTCTAACTTTTTAATAGCAATTTCCGCTTCCATCTTAATCTTCTCTTTCTCAATTTCCATTCTCATGTGTGTCTCTCTCTCTTCCTGTAGACGCTTGGCTTCCATTTCAGCCTGTCTTTGTTCTCTCTCAGCTACCTTTTCTTCCTGTAGACGCTTGTTTTCCATTTCAGCTAACTTTTCTTCCTGTAGACGCTTGGCCTCGAGTTCTGCCTGTCTCTGTTCTCTTTCGGCTTGTCTCTGGTCTCTTTCAATCTGTTGTTGTTCTTTTGTTTCGGCATACTCTTGTAACTCTTTACCTTTCAGGCCTATTCTTTCACCTGCTTCAATATAATCCATTAAAGTAGGCATCTTGTACTTGTGGACACTTTGCTGTGAATCAGCCAACTATAAATGTCCAGACTCTGCTGTTATTCTTTGTGTCACTTCCCTAAGTACACCCGCACTCCCTGTGTACGTAAATCCGTAGTGCTACAATATCACTCTGTACTCACCCAGTCACTCTATAAGTACTAGGTAGTGAGGTGGGAAGTATCACCTATACTCCCTCGTATATATATCTATGACCAAAAGTTCATGAAGTCCCTGGAAATATTGTTAAACATACATATAAAAACATATACACACAAATGGATGATAACACTAAGTGATGACTATCCAACGCTAGACTTCACAAGCTGAGTACACGGAGACGATGATGACACAGAAATAAACCACAGTAACAACCACAAGCTTGTGTAGAGACATCCACAGTGCGCGTAAAATAAAAATATAAATTGACCAAGACCACTAGACAGCAGAAATGACGAAAGATCACAATAAAAACATATATCCGAACACAACAAATATTATATGTAAATATAACGAAAAGAAAGAGAGAAAGAAAAAGAATATATACTGAAAATATACACAGATCTGACGTCAGACAACTCGGCTCTAGATATTGGTTAAGACTATTTCAATGCCCCTGCACGATACGTCAACTCATTAACGTTTTTCTTACAAAAATATCGTAAGCACCAGAAAGACAAATAAATTATTGTGCTGTATCCCGACTCTCGAGAAACACCCCAACAAATCCCCTACTCTTGACAAACACTGGACCACATACAAATAATTGCGTAACACCCGACAACAATAAATATGACGATGGGAGCAAAACAATAGAAAATAATAATGTGTAACTGGTTGGCCGACAAATATGGGCCTATTAATCCGTCGCCAAAAGTTCTTTTTATTCAGTCACCAAAGTTTTTGTTCGTTTTAATAGTTATTCTCCCTCGGCTGGAAATGTCTACGACGCTGGATTTCAAAGCGACTTGTTGTTTTGTTGAATGGTTCCTGAATTCACGTGGTGATCAAAAGTTCCAACTGTCGACAAAAGTTGAAGATGATAGTGATATCCACCCTGTTCTGTCTTGACACAGTCCGTAACGTTATTGTACTTTCTCTGTACGTGGTAATAATCCAAAGTGTTCTTTCGATTTGTTGTTACTCTCGTTGCGGAGATGGCGCTTCGCTGTATCATTAATGTTATGGATTTTCGTTATCCGACAAGATTCACCAAAAAGAAAAGAAGAATGGCAGCCAATGTTCAGCGCTTTAAATTTGGATATATAGATCCTTATTGGCAAAGAAATGCGACAATGGTTGCGATGACGATGAGTTAAAACTGTTTGCTCATAACAGAATAATGATGACAAAGGCTTGAACAAAGACGAACAATCAAGTCTGGTTTCACACAAAACGCCTTGTTTTGTTCATTCACAATGAGTCAGCTTGACCACCATAGGTCGTGGAAATTCCCGAGTATCTTTCCTCCTTGCACCCCCAACTCACAATGTCATCTCAATTTCTCTTTATCACCCTCAGTGAAAAATTCCTCCGTAAGACAGTTTTTCACACACACTTGACCGCCCCACCCGGCTGCGGTATTAACTTCGTGGAAAATCACACTTTCCACTGCTGCCCTAGCACGGCTGTGGTGGGGGTTAACGTAACTTTCCCCTCGTACCTGGACGCTGGTGTACCCACCCGTCCTCTTTACTGCGTCGAATAATCTTGACCAGTCAACTTGCAACAACACAGTGCGCTTGCCTCCAGCACACACACACACCTGTCCTCGCCACTCTGGATTCAACACTCGTCTTTAATTTCCGCACTGCTGCCTGGTATCAAATTTACCTGTCACCGTAATGGACTCTCCCGGTTAGTCTGTCCTGCGTTAATTCTTGTCGTCCCCGCCTCGTCTGTTTATGCGTGCTGACCGCCGTTAATTTACCTGTAGTGGACTTGACGTGAACTGACTGCTCGCCTGTGACCTCCGCCGCGTACCCTCCCCGCGCGCTGACAGTTTTTTTTTCGATGTGGCGCCTTACACACCCAAAGAGTTGCTGTTAATCTCGTGACGCAGTACTGTCTAAATTGATGGAACGAAGTCACCGATAACTCCTCTCTTTCAGCGAAGAGCCCACAAATATCTCAGACTGACACCAATGTCTATAATGCAATGGGTTTCTTAATATATCCCCGTCGTCCTTGACCGGAGGAGACCCCAGATGTCACACGTTTCTCTTGATGATAATGATATCACGAAGTTCTCACGATGATACTGTTCATGATATTGATGATAAGTTTTGTGTGATGGTCGTTGTCTAGGTAACGATGTTCATGGTGTGTCAATGGAGATATCTGTCTTGCAATGTAACTCACCCCCGCAGTGCATATTCACCAGGCATTCAACAAGATTCCGTTGGCGCACATAATCCTTTATTACAAAAATAAGACGGACAAACGGAACAGGTTTATACATCCAGAAACATAACGTAATCCATAGAATATGAATATCCTCCTCACTATTTAACCAGCACACATCAATGCCTTCTCACGGCTGGCCTCTAATCTCAATCCACAAGACAGGTAATCCAGCTACAATCCTCGGCTGGAGCTCACACAATACAACCCACACATTGGGTTGGAGCCACTGCTCAACTATAGAACCCACTCTGGGGTTTGGCCTACACTCAATACAGAACCCACTCTGGGTTCCGGCCTGTCTTCACAACTCGAAGAACAACACAACACCGGAGCTCTCTCTTAAACGACCCGACCCGCAGTCGGTCTCTTCTCTCACTGCCCTTCCAGTACCTTGACTTCACACAACACACCACTCTCTTTCGACCCATCCCCCCTGGGGTCCACACTCACCCTTCCCATTATTTCTAAGGACTGGCTGTTTACTCGTAGCCAGGTCAGTCACTTTACTGTCTCCCACTTTCATCTCCATTCTTTCTCATGCCCGGCCACTCAACTCAATGTCAGTGACCCAGGCTTATGTCAAATGTTAAAAAAAAAAAAAAAAAAATTAGATTTTCGCCTTGGCATTAGGCAGTGTATTGCCTGGATCTGTGAAACATATAGAAAAGAAGGCTGCATAATTGCTGAAAGATCTGATAAAAGCTGGGAAGCCAGCATTTGCCATCAAATGGCAGCAGAGAAAGAGACCATCACTCCTATGATAAAAAAAACAAAACCGTCAATTTTAAAATAAAAGTCAATTTCTTGTAAAAAAAAAAAAAATTACTAAAGATTTCCGTGGAGAGGGGCAATGAGTCTAAAGACTATTTTTCTAAGCCCTACCCTGTAGGGCACACATCACCAAAAAATGAGTGGCAATGGTCTCTGGTAATGCATTATACAGATCAGTGGTTCTCAGCCGGTGGGGAATTCCCCCTAGGGAGGAATTTTAGGGTTTCTGGTCATGGACTCCAATTGCTAGTTATAGATCTCTGCTTCTTGTCCCCCAAACAAAAAGTGCCATGGAATTTCCAAGACGTTAGATCGTTACCATGTAATTTGGTATCAGGCCAACAACACCAAACATGTGATCCTTCACTTCTGTAACTATGTGACCTAGTAATTAATTATAGTAAAGCGATATTTTAATAGGAATTATAATGTAAAGGTTATTGCCAAGCTCACAGCAATCAATGTACTGCTATCCCCTGAAAGCACGAGATAAATCAAGATAGAATGTGTGTGTGTGTGTGTGTGTGTGTGTGTGTGTGTGTGTGCGTGTGTGTGTGTGAGAGAGAGAGAGGGGAGAGTTGGAAAGAGAGAGAGAGAGATGGACAGGTGTAACACGCATTCCGCTTGTGGTGGTGGAAATGAAGCATATGCAAGGAACTTTTGTTTACATGCACTATGCCATAAATGTCATATTATCGTAAATATGCATATATATATATATATATGTGTGTGTGTGTGTGTGTGTGTGTGTGTGTGTGTGTGTTTATTCACACATGCGACACTTAATACTAACAAACGGCAACGCTCTGTGATATACATAAACAAGAAACACACATTACACCTTGTAAATATACGTTGATTTGTATCAAATAAACGTTTGAAAAAAAATGTTTACTAAGATTTCCGTGGAGAGGAGCAATATAATGAGGCTAAAAACTATTTTTCTAAGCCCTACCCTGTAGGGCACACATCAACAAATAAGGAGTGGTAATGATATAAAGGCAGGAAATCAGACCCTTTCCAAATAACATCTGGCTTGAAACAGGGTGATGTACTATCGCCGCAACTCTTCAATCTGGCTCTAGAGAAAGTTGTAAGGAAGGTAAAGGAGGTATGTGATATTGGAGGAACATCCAAGCTGCTTGGTTATGCAGATGATATAGATATTATAGGGGGAAATGAACAAAAGACATTGGAAATATTGACTCACTTAAAGGAAAAAGCCCAACAGATGGGGCTGGTTATCAATCAAGATAAGACAGAATATATGGTAATTTCAAGAGAAGGAATTGCTAAAAACTCTGGCCACGTACACATAGATAATATGACCATTAAAAAACAAACGGAAACATACAAATATCTGGGTACAATCTTCAACTGCTCCAACATCATAAGGGAAGAAATACAAACTAGAATAAATTCTGGAAATAAGATATACTATGCACTACAACATCTACTAAAATCAAATGCGCTATCTCGTAACACCAAAATCACAATATACAAAACACTGATCAGACCAGTTGTGCTGTATGGCTCTGAAACTTGGAGTACAACGAAAGGAGATGAAGCCTTGTTACAAACTTTTGAGAACAAAGTTTTAAGACGCATCTTTGGACCCATTAGGGATACACAAAGTGGAGAATGGAAAAGAAGAAGTAACAAAGACATTTATGATCTGTTTAAGTCCCGGCTAATCACTGGTATCATGAAGGCTAATAGACTACAATGGCTGGGGCATATAGAAAAAATGGAAGATAATAGGGAAACAAAACTCGCTTACACTCAGGAAATAAATGACCGTAGACCCCGAGGTAGACCAAGGAGACGATGGAGAGATACAGACCTATAAGCACTTGGAATCAACGACTGGCAAGAGAGGGTCAACCAGAGAGACGAATGGAGACGGACTGTATCTGCAGCAAAGACCCTCAATGGCTCGGAACGCTGAAGAAGACGAAGAATGATCTCTGGTAATGCATTATACAGATCAGTGGTTCTCAGCCGGTGGGGATATTCCCCTAGGGGGGAATTTTTGGGTTTCGAGGTGGGGGTGGGGGAGAGAAATCAAGATTATTTCAAGATCGCGTTAATACAAGAACTTATTACTTTATATTGTTTTTCCCTTCCCATCACAACAGCAAAACATGATGGTGTTGCCTGCAACGCCATGTAAAGGATATACAACTGTTTTTTTTATATTTTATTTTATTAATACAAGGGAAATAATTGCATCTAAGTTGAAATCTTATTTCGGCTCTAGCTATCAAGGGGAACAATTATAGATTTCACTATATTTGTACTGACAGCTATATTGCAAGAGAAGTATATGTTTATTCCTGTAACAATTTTATTCATATCTTGTAGAGTATCAATTGAATGTTATCATAATAAAAGCTTTACACAATTGTGAAAAAAAAAGTAGGGCAATCGCTAAAACAATGTGTCAATAGTCTGACTTCACATGATAACTCCTTACAGCTACATTTCTAAATATAGCGCAACAGCAAGGCACCACAGCGGGCACGATGTAAAGCGGTATGAGAACTATGTCCAGAATGTAAATTTCTACATATTTTTCACCTTCGGACTGATAGGACTGTGAAGGTACTATATATCTCGTTTCTCCGGATTTTGTGGTGATATTCTTTGGAGTCGATATTCTGGATATTTCTCTTGAATTATTACCGCAAATAACAAACTTCAAGATGTATTCAAATATCACTGACTTCGCGGTCCCGACAAATGACTACGAAGTTCAGCAACTTCATCAGACGGGAACAATAGTGTGTTCCATTACTGGTCCCGGGCCTGCTGCTAAAGCAACACCTGCACTTATTATGAGTGCCCTAACTGGTCCAGGAGGTGTACCTTTTGGGGGAATCGTCGACCTGCATAGGTTCGACGTTCCCACTAGGTGGTACTTTCACCTGTTAGCAGAGGCTCAGAAAGCCGTGTATAGGAAATTACACGGCAAAAAGTTTCCTCTACCAAACCTAGGAATAGATATATCACCAGAACACCCAGTGAAAGAAAGAGACAGGCTGACCATCCACTGGCTACCTGTCACGATTGCTCCCCAAGGAGTTAAAACAACCGGTGCACAGTATTACAGGAGACGACAAGGCTGAAGTTTTTAGGATAAAGAATGGGGCTGGCAAGTGGGGAGCGCTCTGCAATCCAAAAAAGGAAGTCCCCCATTATATACGGATCTACACTCCTGGTATTGCGAACAATAATCACAGAGTTTTGATCACGATGCCGGGGAGAAAGACCAATTGCCCAGCATGTGGCCAAAACAACCACTGGGTAAATAAATGCCCTAGTCGACTGCAATCGATGACACCAACAGCAGCAGCAGTCAGTGTACAGAGTCAAGAAGATTTCCCACCACTCGAAAGAGAAACCCCTCCACAGGGAGAGATTGAACTGACACAAACTTTTAATAGTCAAATCAACACACAAGAAGACAAGAACACACAAGAAAACAACCCAAAGAATGAAGACTGACGGTTTTCAAATCGTCAGCAAACTAATGCAGAGAAAATGGGCTAACAGAAGACTACTGCAGTCAAAACACAGCGATAACACAGAAACAGACGACTTATCACTGCCAAAGAAAGAAAAAGTCAAAGCCACTTATAGGCAAGACAAAGGAAACTGAACAAGAACAACAAGAGGAGACACAAGTACAAGACGAAGACGACACATACAGCATACCAGACACTCTCTTTGTAGACACCCACACAAGTGATAAGAACGAGGATCAAGATTATCCTCTCACACAGACTTTTGCTACTAAAGACTTGCTGGCCTAGATGTACCCATCATGGATAACAACTTTTTGTGTGAATCAATATAGTTATTATATCTCATTAATTTGTTTTTACTTAAATTACAATGACTAGTGATTTAATTATTATTACTTTAAAAATTTTTGGTATACGTACAAAATTACAACACATTGTCACACTAATAAACAAACACAAACCAGACTTTATACTACTACTAAGAAACAAATATATATTCAAAAACATTCGCACAATATATCACCACACATCTAGGCCTCAAACATTCATGCTTTAGTTTACGCACACACAAAATTGGGTCAGGAACAGCAATTCTGCAAACATCAGACAGGTGGGATATAATTAAAACACACACGGATAGCCAGGGACGAATCTCCATAATACAGGTAGAAAACACTATACATGCATACACCATAGTGAACATACATGCACCACCAAAATACAATAATCAACCACATTTTTACCAAGAATTAGACACCCTTATTATACAAACATACAGGGGGCAAAATGTTATCCTTGCAGGGGATTTCAATATTGTATTTTTCAGATTTGGATATCGTAGGGGGAGGCAAAGCAGGAATCAAGACACAATTAAGGAGAAATGACAGAAATGGAATACATCAATTGGATATACAACAGAATACCTTAGACACACACAATTTAGCAGACGCTTTCAGATACAAACACCCTAATAACATCGCAACAACACACAAAAATAGGGCTTACAACAGATCAGCCAGACTAGACAGAATATATACACCTTCAATACACCACATAATAAACACAAAACACCTACAAGAAACATTACAATACACAGATCACATAGCAGTACTATCACATATCACTACAGACACTACAAGTGCAAGGCCACCAAAACTATCACCACTTTGGAATTTCAACAACACGCTACTCCAAAACACAGGTTATGTACAACACATGACACACCTTATTCTAACATACACTAATAGTACACCCACTGACAACATAACACAAATTTGGGATCTACTAAAGAACACAATATGATTGCCAAACTGTAGGTTCCTCTTTATTAGTATACTAGCTGACACGGCCCAGCTTCGCCCAGTCCCTGGTGGGGAGCATCTCATTTAATTCATATAAGTAGTCATATAAGTTCTCGTTCCCGTTACCGACTGTCTGTCTGTCTGTCTGTCTGACCCGGCCCGGCATCGCCCAGCTCCTGGTGTGGAGCATCTCATTTAATTCATATAAGTAGTCATATAAGCTCCCGTTCCCGACTGTCTGTCTGTCTGTCTGTCTGTCCCTCTCTGTCTGTCTGTCTGTCTGTCTGCCTGCCTGCTTGTCTGTCTAATCATTTATTGGTTGCAGTTAAAACAACCTTAGATAAACGAAGACCAACTTACAAAAAGCATTAGAAAGAGCACTTAAAGGATCTTTACATCTTCCCCAACAATTAACTTGGGTAAATGGAGCGGCGGCAGCAGCAGCAGCAGAAGAAGAAAAAGGAGGAGTAGGAGCTGGGAGGAGGAAGAGGGAGGTGGAGGAGGGAGGAAGAGATAGGCGGAGAGAGGAGGGGAGGGAAGAGGAGGGAGGAGGAAGGAGGAGTAGGGAGGAATAGGAGGGAGGATGAGGGATTAGGAGGAGAGAGGAGGAGGAGGAGGGAGGAGGAGGAGGGGAGGAGGAGGAAGGAGGAGGAGGAGGGAGGAGAAGAACACAGGAGGAGGAGGGGGAGGAGGAGGGGGAGGAGGAGAGGGAGATGGAGGAGGAGGGAGAAGGAGGAGAGAGGAGGAGGGAGGAGGCGGAGGGAGAAGGAGGAGGAGGAAGAGGGAGGAGGAAGAGGGAGGAGGAAGAGGGAGGAGGAGGAGGGATGTGGAGGGAGGAGGAGGGAGGAGGGATGAGGAGGAGGGAGGAAGAAGGAGGAGGAGGGATGAGGGGGAGGACGTAGGAGGAGGAAGGAGTAGGAGGAGAAGGGAGGAGGAAGGAAGAGGAGTGATTAGGAGGAGGGAGGAGGGAGGAGGAGGGAGAGGGAGGAGGGGAAGAGGAAGAGGGTAGAAGGAGGAAGAGGAGGATTATAACGCATATGCCTGTAGATAACTGCACTGAAAAGGTGGGTCTGTCTATCTATCTGACCCGGCGTGGCTTCGCCCAGCTCCTGGCGGGTAGCGTCTCATTAAATTCATACAACAACAAAAAGTAACTGAAAAGAATGTCCTTCCACACACCATCCATTATTTTTTAATGAAAACTGTTTCTAATCACCTACATGACTGTAGATAACTTCTTAAGCATAAAAAGATGAGTTACAATGTTATGCATTATTTTTATGAAAACTTTGAAAATGTCTTAAAGATTGTATTATTATTTATTATAACTCATATGCCTGTACATAACTATAGACAAAGAGTTTATAAATCTTTGAAAACAATGCAACAATATGACTATAAGATATACAGAAAAGTTATTAAAAGTTATGCCCCTTGAAATAACTTTTCTAGAGTTAAGTCCCCTTGCTATAAAGAAATTATTATGAAAAATGAAAAATTAGATAATATTAAGTAAGTAGCCGATTTCACACTAACAAAATATGACAGTTGGCAGCGCGGGAATGAGAGGAAGACGTGTAGAAAATTTCACCTCAATCGGTTGGACCGTTCGCGAACGCATAAAGGACAGACATACAGACAGAGATACAGACGGAGATTGCCTTTTATATATATAGATTTGGTCTAATAACGTTGTGAACCACACAGCAGGTATAACTAGATTTTGGCTCAATAATACTTGAATCAATGTAACAGCAACTGAAGCCAACTGCAAACTTAAAAGATGAAGTAAATGCAGAGTTGAAAAATATGCATGCTGTTTAATCGACAGCTGAAACTATTCGTTGTAATGAATATCTAGAACTTCCAGACTGCCTGTTATTATCAGGCGGGCGTCTGAATTATAGTTACAATGCATATTCAAACTACACCAAACCTGTTACAAAGTGATCGCCATTGTCCTTGTACCTCCGTACATGTCCTTCTCTCGTTTACAGAGTCTGTCTTCACCAATGCCTAGATTCCGTCTAGGTTTCTACCCGCCGTTTCTGGATAAGTGGCGTTATCAATCTGTTACAAGATCCTTCCATGTGTTATCCACTTTAAAGCCACTGTCAAATGCCAACAATTTCGTAGCCAGGCCAATTCATTCCAGAATCAAATTTGCACTGCCTTCTCTGTGGAGAACTCCACAAAGTATGTTTGTTGTCAAACGACGTCAGCATGACGTTTTCTCTCTGTTGATACTTGTCTCTTGGTTTCTCCGAGCATTTGGCTTCTAGGATTCTCCACTTAATTGCTATGACGTATTTATCGGGCACCTCCTCTATGGCAACGATATAGAACACAACAATTAACATCCATCATACACAAAGACAGACTACAACAAGAACATATCATACAAACAGCAATACAACTCACAAAACAGACTGACATGAATGCACCACAAAAACACACACTAGAAACACAATTAGAACAACACCAGCAACACAAATTCCGTGGTACACTCCTTCGAACTAAACTTACTACCATATCAGAAGAAAGTTCCAATAAACAACATCTTGCAGTGGAACAAAACATTCAACGTAACAGACGAATAGGAGCAATAATATACATGCAAGGAAACACACAAACAGAGGCAACACATATACTAGAAACATTCCAACAGTACTACACTGACCTATATACAGCAGAACCAGCCAACACATAAACACAAAATAGGTTCTTACAATACACAAAGAAACTGTCTGACACAGATAGGGACACACTAGACACAGAGCTTACATTAGCAGACATAACACATGCACTCAATCAAATGCAAAAAGACAAAACACCAGGATCAGATGGACTCACTGTAGAATTCTACCAACACTTCTTTCCTATCCTAGGCAATTTCCTTCTAAAAGTCTACCAAGAAGCTTTTCACAAACAAGAACTCCCAAACACTTGCAACATGCCATATATAACACTCATACCTAAAGACAACACAGACAAAACACAGCTGAAAACTATAGACCCATCTCATTGTAATCACAGACTACAAAATTCTAGCAAAACCCCTTGCAAACAAAATTTTTTAAAATTTCATGCCATCACTTATACACCCAGACCAACAGTGCAGTATTTAACACAGAAACATACACACTTCATTAGAGATTTCATTACATAGACCCAACAGAAAGACTGTCAATCCTCCCTTTTATCCTTAGACCAGGAGAAGGCCTTTGACATAATTTCACACTCATACTTACACAAAACACTAGCACACTGTAACATAGGACAGTACTATAGACAGTATAAAAATCCTGAAAGTAAGGTACTGGTGAATCATTCACTCACTGCCAGTTTCAGGATCACTAGATCTGTCAGACAAGGGTGTCCACTATCCCCCGTCCTATATGTACTCACACTAGAACCACGCTTAGAAGCAATTAGACAGGACAGTACCATTAAAGGTACATTTATACAAGGGTCAGGGGAGCGGAACTTAATTGCTTATGCAGATGACACCGCTTTCTTCCCTACAACCAACACTTCCATAACGAACATACTTCATACCTTCAGACAGTTTGGTGAAGGAAGTGGGGCCAAAATAAACATACAGAAGTCTAAAATAATGGGTCTGGGGAAGTGGAAGAATAAAGCAGATTTCCCCCGGATCTAACAGTCACAGATAACATGAAAATATATGGGATCACATTTCCATCCGATCCCAGAAAAACACATACAGAAACATGGCAATCACTGACAAAACAAATTATAGACATACTACATAGGTACAAATACAAGACATCAACAATTTTTGTAAGAAGCACAATTGTAAACACCTTCATCATTCCTAAAATAATATATTTAGCTACAGTGTTAGACCCCCCAAAACAGACAATCACAGACATAAACAAACACATCAGACATTTCATCTTCAGCAACACAATTCACAGTATACAACACAAAACATTAATACAAGATAAGAAACAAGGAGGATTAGCTTTACAGGACCTACACACAAAAATACAAGCATTAAGAATCAACCACATAGGACGCATCATCAATCATCCAGATCAACACTTGCTAGCATTATACTATATTGCAATTAGATTACACAGGCTTAAGAAAATAGACAAAACAACATCGCACTATTACGGCACACTACCGCACTTCTACAGAACATGTATGCAAGCAATTCAAGGCAATGAACATTTAACACAACAGACAACCAAGCAGATATACAAATATTTAGTGAAACAACAAGCCCCACCACTACATCTGAGAATCAAAAGAGGAAACAAATATTATTTGAAGGACTATATCTGTACCTTCACTAACTTACACAACAAACACATCACATCGAAATCCAAAGAAGTAACATACAGGGTAATTTATAATATGACCCCTACAACTGAGAGAGCAGCACAGACATCCAAGCAAATAACACCATGTCAGCTTTGTAGACACAATATTCAAGAAACAGAGGATGCCCAACAATCACAGCCACTAAGACTGTATTACAACAGTTAATAGAAACACACGCAAACAAGAAAACTGACGTATACAAAGCAATATTCCTAAACACAATACCTACTACCACAAAATACAAATACACTAAACTACTCGTAGCACTAGCGGAGTATAAACACATAATATGGTCTAGTCGAAACTCGGCCACTCACAATCACCACACAATAGACCCGCACATACTATCACAGATTTTTCAACAGAAAATTTCCCAGCTATTCGCAGATTAAGCAAGCACCACTCCCATAGTTTCTTCTTTGTTACTGAGTCTATTTACCCAACCTAGACAGAACGATGGGAGGGTGCCCTTTGTGAGTCAGTGGTCTTGTCGGCCGAGGTTTGACCTTCTCCGATGCCAGCTCAGGTAAACTCTTTGTAGTGGTGGTAATTTTGCCATCCTGTGTAGCGAACTGAACAAATTTCAATCTGTTTACTCGCTTTCTCTCTCTCTCCCCTCTCCCTCTTTCTCTCCGTCTTTGTTGACCGCTTTCCCAGTCTCAGCACAGCCCGTCACAAACGAATGTGATGCACTTGTGATTAAGGCGAGTGCTTGTGATTCAGCAATACTATTGAACTTGCTTATGGGAAACTAAGCTTGCCTGAGGTTGCCTGGAGAGTGAAAGTTTGAATTAAATGGTTTGGTATGCATGGGGGAAAATGATTACTACACCATGCCAAGAATATAATGTCACATGTGCATGAATGTATACGCTGTATTGGCAGATGTAAAAAGTCACTGCTTTTGTACATAATAAACGGATTTTAAAAAAACAGAATCACATGGCATATATTACTGATATTTAAAAAACAATTACTGACATTTGCACAGCTCCACTAACTAAAACGATTTATCCTGGTGAAGGAGTTAAGGGCGCAGTTCGTAATCTCGCATACCCGCGTTCGAAACACAGCTGTGTTGGTATTTTATGAAATGACATGGGTGCCGATAGTTCAGTAAGCAATGGCAAACTACTGAACGTAAACTTGCCCAGGAATCACGAACAGCCAAAAAATGCTGGGGTTGACTGCTACGTCCTGTAAAGGACATGCAACTAACTTTCTCTCTAACTAACAAACATTCCATGTCTAATTCCATTGGACCTCATTTTTATAACTGTTTGTGGTCGCTTTTTGTTTTATTACCTATGGTACCTTGGCACTGAAAATGTTATTCAATCTCTAATTTTAGATACTGTAAGTTGATTTCTGCCTGTGCCATGACACAAGACTGTCAAGAATCTTCTCACGCTGTCTTCCTCTATCTCTTTTTCCGCAAATCTTTCTGGTTGTCACAACATGTTCCAGTTTTTGCTGCTCATAATTTGACACCCCCCCCCCCCCCAAAAAAAAAACAACAACAAACAAAACAAACAAACAACAACAACAACCGAAGTCTGACTCTTTATGATGTTTGTGATAAGTTGTCTTTGCGACTCAGCTTCCCTTAACACGTCCTGATTGCTCATTTTGTTCTAGACAGCTGTTACTAAACCGCCTTCTGTCCCAGATATTTTTAATCTAAATTAAATCTAAACAAGATAGAACGCCTTCATCAGCTCACAAAACAAACATAAACGAATCAAATTACATTAAAGAAAGAAAGAAAAGAAAGAACGAAAGAAAGAAAGAACAAAAGAAAGAAAGAAAGAAAGAAAGAAAGAAAGAAAGAAAGAAAGAAAGATGGTGGTCGAACAGCACATTCAGCACTGAAATTGCGGTTGAATATGCACATCACTGAGACACCAACATGCAATAACATCAAAAATTCTGGAATGGATAAAATACTCCAATCATGTCAACTAATTATATGGGACGAATGTACTATGTCGCACAAAAAAGCATTGGAGGCGCATCATCATCGTACACTACAAGATTTCAAACGTCTGCAGTTTCCGGTGCGAGTCGCATTTGCTATGACGATCAACAAAGCACAGGGACAATCGCTACAAGTGTGTGGACTAAATTTGGAAAATCCGTGCTTCGCACATGGACATCTATGTGTGGCCTGCTCACGCGTCGGAAGTTCTTCGGATTTATTCGTGTACCCACCAGACGGAAAAACAAAAAAATATTGTTTATCCAAAAACACTTCATTGGACATCATATTTGGCGTTCAGCCATAACTTAAAAATTATACAACAACATAAAATAAAAATATCCTTGGATTAAGCGGAATTTTCTAACTGCAACTATAATAATCTATTTAAAATTAATTAACACATATAATTTTTTTCTTTTCTTTTATCTTTTTCTAATTAATAAAGAGTGGATTCTAAAAAAATTTTAAATATTTCTTTCAACTTTTTTATTTATTATTTTTCATTAAAATTACAATTTTAAAATTGCGGACACCAAAACATTATTTAGTTATTTATAAAAAAAAAAAAGTGTATAGAGATAATATATATTGCAGTAAAATATAATCTATTCTATATAAGACTATTATAAGAAAAAAAAATAAAACAGTTATATTTATTCTCTGGTAACTAACAAAATATCAATAAATTACCTGCGAGGGCCCAGAGGCCAAACGCGTACTCTGTGCGCTTAGAGAAATATATTTGAATGCATAATGACTACTTATATGAATTCAATGAGACGCTCCTCGCCAGGAGCTGGGCGAAGCCGGGCCGGGTCAGCTAGTAAGGTATAAATGTATTGGCTCAAGAAGTGGGTGCATTTAAAATAGTCGGGTAGAATTAGCAAGATAAGTAAAAGATATGCGAGATAACAAATAAAAGTAAAGTGCATTGACTGGCACAGACTAGATTAAAACAAATAAACTATATATTTAAATTTAAATTTTGGTCCTTAAACAAAAAGATAGAAGGTGTAATTTATAATGAAAGATGGCTAGTTCTGAAATAACTAAATAAGAAATATGTAAGAAATAAATATAATTCCTGTATTTTATGATACAACTTACAACTGTACATTAGATAAGGTGTCAGTTTACAAAAACAAGACTGAAAATAAGCAATAGAAAGAGCATTAAAGTAAGAACCAAAATAATTACAACAATGCATAAAAAACAGTTTTCTCCTCTTCATTTCTTTTTTTAGGGAAGCATGTCACACCTAGTTATGCATCTCAAAGGTTAGTGTGTCAGCTGGAGATGCATCAGAAGAAGGGAAGAAAAAGAAGAAGAAAGACAAACAGAAGGATTCTGAAGAGGAAAAAAAGAGAATGGTGATGATGTCGAAGTATTACATTAAAATAAAACTTCTTCTTACTTCCTCTAGACAGATTCCAATCAAGGTAACAGGCTCTATCTATTCCTATCTATTTCTACCTTTATCTATTTTCCTTCCTAAAATGTTTCTAGGGCAGTTACCTTATGGCCTACTCTTTGCTATTTCTAAGTGCCATGGGAATTGTTAATGTCTGCAACTTGCACATGGGATGTTCTGCTAGCATCTGAGAAGGTCAGATCTCACTACCCATCAGATCAGGGAGTTGTAAAGTATCAGTAGATACAAATGATTCTTGAACAGATTCTCAGCCTGTGATGGACACAGTAATTTCTCAGCCACAGCTCCAAACCAATTATACCAGTATAGGAGGTAATGAATGAGGTATAAGCTGGAATCAACAGACAATATATGCCGAATGCATCAAGAGACAATCCAACTCCATTATCTTTGAGTGGTGTTTATTGAGCTCTCTTGACAATTACAGGCATCCTCAGCACAATATATGATAATGAAGATATCAACAGAGGTCTGCGCCAACACACATTCCAGATGACAACCCTTGTGACCTCTCACTACGAGTGCTTTGGGGCACTTGCCATGTAGCATTATGCCCCCCCCCCCCCCTGACATCAAATGATAACATCATTTAAAGATTTATACATATATATACACCTCGTGATTAATAAACCATGCCCAATAGCAGTGCCGACATCATGAGTCATATCTATAAGACACTGTTATATTCCTTCCTTTCCCCTGACCAAGACTTTTCCTTGAAAAGTCTTAAAACAAAACCTATTTAACACCCTCAACCCATAACACCTATATTCTAAATATCTAAGTAAGCTACATTATGGGAACTTCTGTGGGTCGTTATAGCCTACACCCTTCCTGACCCTTTTAAAGTAAAATTTCAACTACGCATGGAAACTATAGCTATCCACTATTCCCCAGCACCCAACATTCATTCCGCGACAATCCAGGACTTCAGATCTGCTGTATACGGCACCAAATTACCTCTGTGCTATACCAGTGTAGGAGGTAATGAATGAGGTATAAGCTGGAATCAACAGACAATATATTGCCGAATGCACCAAGAGACAATCCAACTCCATTATCTTTGAGTGGTGTTTATTGAGCTCTCTTGACAATTACAGGCATCCTCAGCACAATAGATGATAATGAAGATATCAACAGAGGTCCGCGCCAACACACATTCCAGTTGACAACCCTTGTGACCTCTCACTACGATCGATCGATGGTAACTAACTGTTCACTACCCCTACGTCACAACTTGACATTTCCTAGCTACCCCCCAGCAGGGTGCTCACCCGTGCATTGCTGAATATTAGAATCTTCTCACTGCATACCAGCCAACACCCCTATAAGACACTCTGTTATACAATAGTCCAATAGTTCTCTTCTGAAAACAGCATCAGCTTGTTTATTTACAGTTGTTAGTTATCTGTTGGGGTATCATCCTTGCACTCCAGACATGTCCTTAGGTGCTAAAATCCTTCCCCTAACATGTGCATCAGCATTCTGCGGTTAATATCGCCAGTTCTGTAATTATAATTGTTGCCGTACAATAACCTGCATAATAATGCCTACCTCTAGATTTGAAGGAGTCATGGTAGCGTAATGGTTAGTACACTTGCCTGCCAGCTCGTTGGTGTGTTCCGATCCTCATCAAAGCAGTGGTTGTTTTTTTTTAAACACGACCTGGGCTCTCAGTTCAAGAGGGTACCAGGGACTATTCTGGGAAGTAAAGGCAGCTAGTGTGATACTGACCGCATTATCCATTGGCTGCTGATTGGTCTATAAAACTATGGAGCTAGCACCACATACCTAATAGTCTCATAGGCTCCTTACTTTTGTAAAAAAAAAAAAAAAATACCTGTTCTATATCTTGACAAGGTAAAGTAATTATGTGGCTCTTTCCGTTATGTCCTTCTCCTTCTACCTTCTGCTTTTCTTGTGCTTGCTTCCTGCTATCATCAGAATATGAAGAAAGTTCAGGGACGATTGTTGGTATGTGCTTAATGTGCCTTTACTGAGGATTCATCCATTTGTTGTGAGGATGACATGCATGATTTTATTACGATGCAAGTAATTTATAAAATTGGATTAATGAATGCACACCACTAAATTTTGACACAACAGAGATATTGTTGGCTGACTCTGTGGTATCTTGCTCCCATTTTTGTTACCCCATCAACTCCTCTCCCTGCTTATTCTTATCCCTTATATCCAGAATCTGGATATTATAAAGTATATGTTTATTATATTGTTTTTAAAAATAAACAACTGTCACCTACTGTCTAAAGTTCCTTGTGGTGTAGTCTTGAGCCTGAGGAAATAAGGCCACCTGGCTAGTGCTGTCACTGTGAACTGCGGGTTAGGGTTTTCTTTTTGCCCTCCACAGAAAAAAAATCCACATCTTACCAAGGATTTGAAACCAGATCTCTTTGTTTCATGACAACCACTCTGGCCAGGCATTTAGACATGTGTCCTACACTAACACAAAGTGGAATTTGGCAGGTCTTTTTTCATTGTACTTTAAGTAAATGTTTCACACAGAATGGATAAGATGTTGAACTTTGGCAGGTCTGTCAATGTGCTGTAAGCAAATGTCTCAAACACAGTGGACAAGAGGTTGGACTTTGACAAGAGTGTCACTGTTGGATAAGCTGGATGTTTCACACACAGTTTAAATGAGACGGACTTTAGCAGGTCTTTTTTGTTTCTGTAGTATGAACAGTTGTTGTATTATATTTAACTTATTTATCATTAAGACTTATCAGTTAGATAAAACATTAGGGTATTGACCTTGCAGAGTTAGCATGAAATTAATTAGCAGTATGTGTATAATGCTGCAAGGTCATGGTAAGTATGTGAGGACAATTTGATAACTTGCCAGACAAATTGTTACTTGTGTACAACAATGGTACAATTTTAGCATCAGAAAATTATGACAATATGTTCAGTGTGTATCATGTGTGACAGACTCATACCTACAGTGTATTCTGTCATAACTTAAATTTAACATGTTATCTTCAGTTTTCTGGTGTGACATATTGCCTTGTCATAATTGTGTGTGTGTGGTTTGTCCAATAACAAGAATCTGCTGTGGGTATGTCACGTATAGGATCATCACATTTTGAAGGCCTGAATGTATGGAGAAAAAGGTGGGTACTGAATGTATGGAAAAAAATGTGGGTACTGAATGTATGGAGAAAAATGTGGTTACTGAATGTATGGAGAAAAAGGTGGCTATTGAATGTATGGAGAAAAGGTGAGTACTGAATGTATGGAGAAAAAGGTGGGTACTGAATGTATGGAGAAAAATGTGGGTACTGAGTGTATGGAGAAAAAGGTGGCTACTGAATGTATGGAGAAAAAGGTGGGTACTGAATGTATGGAGACAAAGGTGGGTACTGAATGTATGGAGAAAAAGGTGGGTACTGAGAGTATGGAGAAAAAGGTGGATACTGAATGTATGGAGAAAAATGTGGGTATTGAATGTATGGAGAAAAAGGTGGGTACTGAGTGTATGGAGAAAAAGGTGGGTACTGAATGAATGGAGAAAAAGGTGGGTACTGAATGTATGGAGAAAAATGTGGGTACTGAATGTATGGAGAAAAAGGTGGGTACTGAATGTATGGAGAAAAAAGTGGGTACTGAATGTATGGAGAAAAAGGTGGGTACTGAATGTATGGAGAAAAAGGTGGGTACTGAATGTATGGAGAAAAAGGTGGGTACTGAATGTATGGAGAAAAAGGTGGGTACTGAATGTATGGAGAAAAAGGTGGGTACTGAATGTATGGAGAAAAAGGTGGGTACTGAATGTATGGAGAAAAAGGTGGGTACTGAGTGTATGGAGAAAAATGTGGGTACTGAGTGTATGGAGAAAAAGGTGGGTACTGAATGTATGGAGAAAAAAGTGGCTACTGAATGTATGGAGAAAAAGCTGAATACTGAGTGTATGGAGAAAAAAGTGGCTACTGAGTGTACGAGAAAAAGGTGGCTACTAAGAGTATTGAGAAAAAGCTGGCCACTGAGTGTATGAGAAAAAGGTAGCTACTGAATGTATGGAGAAAAAGGTGGCTACTGAGTGTATGGAGAAGGTGGCTACTGAGTGTATGAGGAAAAGGTGGCTTCTTCTTCTTTCGTTCGCTTGAAATATGTCTATATCTGCAATGTCGTCTCTTGCATGAATTGAACTGTTTTTTTCAGTTCACACAGTGGTCCATAGAGTTTATCTTCCACTGTCGTCTCTCTAGGCCAGAAGGTTTGCCTAGATATGTTATATTTTGGGCAGTCTTGGAGTATGTGCTCTGCTGTCTGCGACGCCAATCCACATGTGCACATGGCTGTTTCACCAATCTTGAATTTTGTATACATGTGGTTGCGTAATCTATTGTGTCCTGTTCTGAGGCGCAGAATAATGACTTGTTCTGGTCTGTCCATAATGTGGTAGTCATCTTGAGCAGGTTTTGGTGGCTTTCTGACTGATTTGATCATTCTTTTCTTTTGGTGGTATGTAACGGGCACATCAGGCTGTTCCTCTTTGGCTCCTTCCTTAGCCAATTGATCAGCTCTGTCGTTTCCGGGTACTCCACAGTGGGATGGTATCCACTGTATGGTGACTTTATGCTGACTGCTAAGTTCAGAAAGTAGTGTCCTTAGTACTGGCAATTTCCCAGAGAGGAGCGCCTCGAGTACTGATTTTGCATCTGTTAGTAGCACCACAGGTTGAGTACCATTGCTGTTATTTAGTAATTTCTCTGTTGCTATCTTGATTGCCTCAATTTCGGCATCATAGTTATGGCAGTACTTTCCTGTCGGTACTCTGGCTGTGTCCCTAGTATTATTTGGGTATTCTATGTACACTCCCGCTCCTCCATTTCGAACAGCATTTTGTGCTGACCCATCTGTGTAGACTCGGATCCAGAGGTCCTGTGGGTATTCTTCATCAAGGAAGCTGAGAGTGGCTGTTCTGCGCTGCACACTGTTCTGTTCTTCCTTGTCAAATATTCCTCTCACTTTTGTCTGGATTTGTAACGATAGTCTATGCTCATCTTTCCATGGAGTTCGCTCTGGAATAGTTGTTAGGGGGATACCAACTGTGGGCAGATCAGTGGTTTCTCTGCAGAGTCGTTTGGCCTGGTGGATAAAACTACTTCTTTTCAACCGCCCCATAGCTAGGTTTTCAAATCTGTTCTTCATAGGGTGGCCTGGCAAGCTGAGGAACTTTTCTGCTTGTATTAGCGTTTTCGTATCTCTGCGCTCACTCAGTGCCTGTGTCCTCCCCATCTTCTCCATTTCCACTATAGGGGTTGATCTCATCCCTCCTGTGGTGACTCTAAGTGCTTGATTTTGCACCTTGTCCAGCTCTTGTAGTGTGGTATTTGATGCTGAACACCACGCAGTTGACCCATATTCCAGGTGTGGTCGTATGCTCTGTTGGTAAACTTTGCTAAGTATTTTCGTACTGGCTCCCCATGTGGTTCCACTTAGCTTTCTCAGGATGGCTATTTTCCTTCTGGCTTTTGCTACTGCTTTGTTGATGTGCTTTCTCCATGTCAGCTTGCCATCAAATGTTACTCCAAGGTATGTTGGTTTTTTATCTTCTCTTAGGGGTGTTCCATTTATCTGGATGATCCCTGCCTTTTGTTTTGGAGAGAGGGTAAATAGGGTTGTGCTGCACTTGTCAGTGTTTATGCTGACACACCATCTATTTGCCCATGCAGCAAATGTATCTACAGCTCTTTGTAGCAATCTGGTGGCCACTGATGCATATTCATTTGTGCTCCATAGAACCAGGTCATCAGCGTACATTGCCGCTTTAATTCCATGCGGTAGGTGAGCAACAAGATCATTGATGAAGATTAGAAAAAGTGTGGGGGACAAGACTCCGCCCTGGGGGACACCGTGACACAGTAGTACTTTCTTGCTCTTGAGTCCGTCTATCTGTACTCGGGCTCTTCTGTTGTGCAAGTATGCTTTCACCCATTTGTACATTCTTCCATTGACTTTGCAGTTTCTCAGTTTCTTCATCAGACCTTCTTTCCAGACTTTGTCAAAGGCTTTCTTCAGATCTATCCATGCCGCAAGCACCAGCTTCTTCTCTTGGAATGCATCCTCAATTTCTTGAGAGAGGTAGGTTGTCTGATCTTCCGTAGAGTAGCACTGCCTAAAGCCAGCCTGCTGTGGCACAAGGATGTTTTTACTTTCAATGTACCACTGCAGTCTGTGATTGATGATGCGCTCCAGTGTTTTGCAGAGACAGCTGGTGAGGCTAATTGGTCTGTAGCTAGAGGCAATGGAACCATCTTTCCCTGATTTTAGGAGGGGTATCATGATTGCTTCTCTCCAGGCTTGTGGAACACTGCCTAAGGTCCAGCTGTTATTGAAGATCTGCAACAGCTTTGTTTTGGCCTCTGTTCCTAGGTTCCTGATCATTTCATTGGAGATACCATCAGCTCCTGGTGACTTTCTCATTTTCAGTTTTGATATGGCTAGCTCCAGTTCGCTGATTGTGATGGGTGCCTCCAGAACCTCATGTACTATTTCCTTCTGTCCTGTATGTTGTCGTTTCTCTCGAATCTCTTGTTGTTTCTCTGGACTAATTTTGATATTGCTATCTTGTGCGAACGAGTCCGCAAAATGGTCAGCTGCTTGCTTTCTTGTTAAGATTTTTCCATCTTTATGTAGTGCAATTTTTGAGTTTCTCCCTGTGCCCTCGTCATTAAGCTGTTTTATTAGCTTCCACAATTTCCTTGTGTCTCTTTCAAAGTTCAGAGACTCTGTTTTCTCCTGCCAGCTTTTCCGTCTAGCCTGCAGCTTGGCCCTTTGAAATTTGGCTTTTGCATGCTGGAATTTATTGTGGTGCTCTTGGCTGGGTGTGGCCTCTGCTTGCTTTCTACACACTTCAACATCATTATGCAACTGTTCCAGTTCACTACTCCAGTAGGGTTTATATTGTTTACGGGCTCCTCTTGGTACTGTTTCTCGCGCTGCCTGTAGTATGCATTTCCCAAACTCTTCAACTGCTTTATTTATGTCTTTCTCAGTGTTCAGGTTTCTAACCAGTATGCTGGTGCGATGCTTGTACATTGCCCAGTCTGCTTTCTTGTAGTTCCACCTCGAGAGGGTGCTGCTTTCACTTACAAGCTCATTTTCTACGGTTAGAAAGACTGGCCGATGGTCACTGCCACCAAGTTGTTTCCCAACAGTTCGTGTAATGTTCCACTCCAGGTCTGGTGAATGAAAAGCCAGGTCAGGTGTAGTTGTAGAGTGCCATGATCTCGAGTAGAAAGTATGTGGGTCGGACGGCTTGTTAATCAACATGAATCTATTCTCATCCTGCCAGTCTTCCAGTCTCTCTCCTCTCTGGTCCATGTGATCATAGCCCCAGCTCTGCGAGTGGCTGTTGAAATCGCCACACACAATCATTTTTTCTTTTAGTGGCGAGTGTCCAGTGCCTGTGGGCGGTCACTTGGACAGTAGTAATTGAAAAAGGTGGCTACTGAGTGTATGAGAAAAAGGTGGCTACTGAGTGTATGGAGTGGAGAAAAAGGTGGCTACTGAGTCTATGGAGAAAAAGGTGGCTACTGAGTGTATGAAGAAAAAGATGGCTACTGAGTGTATGGAGTGGAGAAAAAGGTGGCTATTGAGTGTATGGATAAAAAAGTGGCTACTGAGTGTATGAGAAAAATGTGGCTACTGAGTGTATGGAGAAACAGGTGGTTACTGAGTGTATGGAGTGGAGAAAAAGGTGGCTATTGAGTGTATGGAGAAAAAGGTGGCTACTGAGTGTATGAGAAAAAGGTGGCTACTGAGTGTATGGAGTGGAGAAAAAGGTGGCTACTGAGTGTATGGAGTGGAGAAAACGGTGGCTACTGGGTGTATGAGAAAAAGGTGGCTACTGAGTGTTTGAGAAAAAGGTGGCTACTGAGTGTATGGAGAAAAAGGTGGCTACTGAGTGTATGGAGAAACAGGTGGCTACTGAGTCTATGGAGAAAAAGGTGGCTGCTGAGTGTATGGAGAAAAAGGTGGCTACTGAGTGTATGGAGAAAAAGGTGGCTACTGAGTGTATGGAGAAAAAGGTGGCTACTGAGAGTATTGAGAAAAAGGTGGCTACTGAGTGTATGGAGAAATAGGTGGTCAGTGAGTGTATGGAGAAATAGGTGGTCAGTGAGTGTATAGAGAAATAGGTGGTCAGTGAGTGTATGGAGAAATAGGTGGTCAGTGAGTGTATGGAGAAATAGGTGGTCAGTGAGTGTATGGAGACATAGGTGGTCAGTGAGTGTATGGAGAAAAAGGTGGTCAGTGAGTGTATGGAGAAATAGGTGGTCAGTGAGTGTATGGAGAAATAGGTGGTCAGTGAGTGTATGGAGAAATAGGTGGTCAGTGAGTGTATGGAGAAATAGGTGGTCAGTGAGTGTATGGAGAAAAAAGTGGTCAGTGAGTGTATGGAGAAATAGGTGGTCAGTGAGTGTATGGAGACATAGGTGGTCAGTGAGTGTATGGAGAAATAGGTGGCTGCTGATTGTATGGAGAAATAGGTGGCTACTGAATCTATGGAGAAAAAGGTGGCTGCTGAGTGTATGGAGAAAAAGGTGGCTACTGAGAGTATTGAGAAAAAGGTGGCTACTGAGTGTATGGAGAAATAGGTGGTCAGTGAGTGTATGGAGAAATAGGTGGTCAGTGAGTGTATGGAGAAATAGGTGGTCAGTGAGTGTGGAGAAATAGGTGGTCAGTGAGTGTATGGAGAAATAGGTGGTCAGTGAGTGTATGGAGAAATAGGTGGTCAGTGAGTGTATGGAGAAATAGGTGGTCAGTGAGTGTATGGAGGAAAAGGTGGCTACTGAGTGTATGGAGAAAAAGGTGGCTACTGAGTGTATGGAGAAATAGGTGACTGCTGAGTGTTTGCTTCATTGACTACACAAAGGCTTTCGATAAAGTAATATATACGTCAGCATGATGAAGATACTTCCAGATGTACAAACTGATGGGAAAGACCTTAGACTTGTAAAAAACGTATATTGGAAACAACAAGCTGCCATAAAGATTGATAATGAAGTAGGTCAATATTAAGAGAGGTGTGTGACAGGGACGTGTAATCTTGCCAGATCTTTTTTCCCTCTATATTGAAAATATGTTTAGAAATTTAAAAGACATGAGAGGAATCACCAATGGGGGACATAACATCAACAACGTTATATATACGGATGGTACAGTATTTATTACAGACAATGAACAGGATCTGCAACATTTAGAAGATGCAGTTGTTGTACACAGTGAACAAGTAGGGTTATAATTAAATTGTAAGTAGACACAGTTTATGATCATCACTAAGAAGAAAGTAATACCACAATGTAATATACAGGTAAATGGGAATATTCTTCAACTATCTTGGAACAGTCATAACATCTTGTGAACAAGTAGGGTTATAATTAAATTGTAAGAAGACATCAATTATGATCATCACTAAGAAGAAAGTAATACCACAATGTAATATACAGGTAAATGGGAATATTCTTCAACTATCTTGGAACAGTGATAACATCTGATGGGAGGTGCCTTGAAGAGATTAGAACAAGAATTGCTATGGCAAAGGTAGCCTTTTGCAAGATGGAAAACATAGTGACCAATAAAAAATGCCAATTGCATGAGAACAAGTGTTGAAGAACTATAGAGAACATGTACTTTTGTATGGATGTGAAATGTGGACAATGAGCAGACAAGCTGAAAAACATCTAATAGCAATGGAAATGTGTTTTCTGAGGAAAATCCAAAGAATACCATGTACAGAGAAAAAAAACAAAGAGTAAGTCCTACAAGAAGCAAATGAAAACTGTAAACTGATTACAGACATTAGAATTAGATAGTCACAATGTTTTAGATAAGTTATGAGAAGAAATAAACTAGAGAACTTGATGGCAACTGACAAGACTGAGGGGAAAAAGAAACAAGGAGAAGGCAGAGAAGTAAATAGCTGAATGGCTTGGCCATGTGACGTGGTCGAGACAAGGACATGGAGCTGATCCATGACTCTGGTAATCATGTAAGATCGTGAAACATGACCGCCCTCGCTTGTCGGCATGGCACATGATGATGATATTATGTTACCTTATTGGCAATGCAACTGAAAAAAATTGATCTTATATTCATATCAGCGGTTAGTGTATAAGCACACACATATATCACATGCACATACACACAAACAAACATCTTACATGTTATATTACCTTGTTGGCAATGCAACTGATGAAGTGCTTGATGTCTAGCTGCGTGGGGCAGCTTTTCTGGCAAGGTGCATCTGCACATTTGAGGCAGCGTGCCGCTTCTTTCAAAGCACCTCGTTCACTCAATGTTGTGTGTTTTATGTCATCAAAATTTTTATGCAGTGTCTCGCATGACTGTTTAAAAAAAAGCAAGATATTTTTAATTTCTTAAATTACAATCAGTCTTTGCCCCCTTCTCTACTTCCTCCCTCTCTCCACAATTTCTCTGTTTCTCACTCTCCCTCTCTCTTTTCACACATATATACACACAAGCACGCATTCACGCACACACACATATATATACGCATGCACGCACGCACACACACATACATATACACAATACTCTTCTATGGTACAAACTATACGCAGTAATACACCAAATGTACATAAAGGTATACTAACTGTACACAACAGTTTACCTCAGTACACAATAGTATACTAACAGTACACAACAGTTAACTGTGGCACATTAGTACACTATCTGTACACAATAGTATATCAACTGCACACACTAGTATACTTTTTTTGTTTTTTTTGTTTTGTTTCGCATATTCTTTACAGGACATCACTGTCAACACCAGCATTTTACCGCTGTAGTTGATTTCTTGGCAAGATTACACTCACTAGTTTGCCATTGCTTTCTGCGTGGCCAGCTTACTTATCCCGTAAGTCACCAACATGGCGAGAACCGCTACCAATTCTCGTGTGCTGCGTTGCCCTACATGGATAAACGGGATTACGGAGAAAGTCATTTAACTCCTAGGCCAGGGAGACGGCACTAGTATATTATGGCACACAATAGTATACCAGCCATACACACATTAGTATACCACTCGTACACATATTAGTACACCAATTGCACAGAGTAGTACAACCAAATCTACACAGTAGTATGCCAACTGGACACAACAGTAAATATACAATAGTATATACACTAGCAAAAAATGCTGGTGTTGACTGCAACGTTCTGTAAAGGATATGCAACTAACGTAACATATACAATATATATATAATAGTATATAAAACTGTACATTTAGTAAATATTAAATATTTGAGTCTAGCATCATATACCCAATATGCCTGTAGGTGTGTAAAAGTGCCACCTACTTTACTTTTACTTAACCTTTCCTTTCCTTACACCAACAGTAGAAGGCAGAGCACTAACACTGATCATATAGCAAGTCCTTTGCAGGAAGCCATTCTCATCAGTCTTCCAGAAAGAGTCTAGATCCCTTGCCAGTTCCTCTACCTTGTGTATTTTCTACCTGTACTGTCTTGGACTGCCTCTGCCTTGGCCTTCAGAAATTGTACCTTCCAATAATGACTTTCTAAGCTTCTTCTTCGTCTTCTGCGTTCATCCGGAGTTTTTTTCCCGGACGTGATTGCGTTGTGCCTGTTTACAGCAGAGCTACGTTCTTGCCTCATTAGGCCAACACACGCGACTTCTGCGGGCATTTGTTGACCGGTTTAACCTTCCTGTGGGTTTTTTAAGGACGTTTGACTCTCACTGTTGTGGTGTTATCTCCCATCCCAGCTGGCCCATATAAACAGCCAAAGACATCCTGGTCAGCCCTCAAGGGAAGGCAGGGGCAGACCATGGGCATTCCCCGCCATCCAAGGAGGCTTCCATAATTGCAGAGCCAACACACGTCCTGCACATGGCTGCTTAGCTTCACTTCCGTATATTGGGCCTTCCGTTCACCACAGGCTGTTCTTCCGGAAACCAGAAAAATGCAGTGTGCAGATGACATCCATACAGTGAGCTTTCAATTCAGACTTTCCACAAAATGGATTTGCTATCCAAGCAATATTTCATTTCGTGCCACTAGGACACTTGTTCCACCTTTTATGAAGCCCACACAGTGAGCTTTTGATTCGGACTTTCCATGTAATGGATTTGCTATCCAAGCAATATTCCATTTCATGCCTCTGGGAGACTTTTGTAACCGACATACCTGTGTATGAAGTGTGGGAGTCTATATACTTCATGCAGCTTTAAATGTCAACCTGAATGTAGTTAAAGTATGCTGCAGTCAACTTGAGCTTGTTGATATCTCCACAGAGCTTGTCCTCAAATGAAGCAGGTGTGGGCCAAAATATCTTCCTCTGTTCTGCATATATTGGGCACTCCTGCAGCAAATGTTTAGCTGTCATTTTACCAGTTCCACAATTACATTCATCAGTATCTCCTATCTTTAGTTTATTGAACAAGTGGTATTTCAGCCTGTTATGTCCTGTGCGGAGTCTGAAGATTGCTACTTGTTCTCTTTGGTCGAGTTTGTAATATGCATCATCCTTCTGGTGGCCTGGATGCTCTGATTCCCATTTGGTTCTATAAGTGCTTTTTATAAATAAACCTCTTTGCCTCAATATAGGTTATGTCTATGTCAGGCTGTGGTAGTCGTCCACCTTCTTTTGCTAGTCTGTCAGCCTCTTCATTTCCAGGTATACTGCAATGTGATGGGATCCACTGTATTACAACTTTTTTGGATTTCTGGCATAGACCATGGAGTGCTGCTCTTAGGTCAGCTAGTTCTGTGCTGTTTTTTTCTCTTCAGTATTGAGACAGCTGACCTTGCATCTGTGAAGATAGCTATTTGCTTCTCTTTATTTTCCTCCATCAAGAGCATTTCTGCTGCAGTTTTCAAAGCCTCTACCTCCGCTTTGAAGTTACTTGAAAATTTTCCAGTTGCCACTGACTTTTTTTTCCACTCCATTTTTTAAATTTAGAATTCCTCCTCCTCCATTTTCTATTGAATTTTGGCTGATCCATCTGTATATGCATGGGTCCAATTTCTGCTTGGGTAATGTTCTTTTATGTAGTTTAGGGTTATTTTTCTTCTTTCGGTTTCATTCTGAGTGTTATTTTTCTCAATGCCAGGAATGTTTTCTATCATTTCAGGCAGTTGCTGCTGTCTCCAAGCTGGGAACTTGTGTGCATTGTAAATGTGTTTGACTGTTGATATGTTAAGTATGGGATCTGCCCTAATCTTTCGTTTTGCAGTTTCTACAAAGTTGCTACGCTTCAGTCTTCCCTTTCCAAAACCATTAAACCTGTTATACATAGAGTGGTCTGTCAATCTTCTAAATTTTTCTGCTTGTTGCTGGGCTCTGCTATCTCTTCTATCCTGCACTGGTTGAAAACAAGTGATCTTTTCTAGTTCATTAATAGGCGTTGTCTTCAGGCTTCCAGTTATGATTCGCATTCCTTGATTTTGGACTCTTAAAGTTTGACTTAGCTGCTGTTGCCCAAGCTGCAATGCCATATTCCCAGTACTGGCCTCACCCGTCCAGTATATAACTTCTTGAGAACTTTCTCATCTGCTCCCCACGTTGTACAAGCAAGCGTTTTAATGATTGCCATTCTTTGCCTTGCTCTTGTTCAATTTTTCTCAACCTGTGTCTTCCATGTCAGGTCTTCCATGTCAGGCGACGGGGAGTCTCTGTGGCTAAGTGGTCAAGCCGTTTGACTTGTGCTCTGAAGGTTGTGGGTTCGATTCCGGGCTGCGTCCTTCGGTTTAGGAGCTAAATTTTTCGGAGACTCCTGTGGGTCGTCGCTAAAAGCTACGGAGTTCGTGCCTTGTGCGACGCTTTCCAGTGCTACGGAAAGAGACCGAGCCGTATGGGATAAAACCCGGTGCCATGAAGTCGACCATGTCGACTTTTTTTTTTAATGTCAGGTGACGATCAAAGGTGACTCCTAGATAGTTTGGATTTTCTTCATGGCGCAATATTTTTCCATTCAATACCAGCCTAGGTTGCTGAGTTTTATTTGAGAGGGAGAACACAGTGCATGTTGTTTTCTCCTCACTTATCTTCACTAGCCATGATTTTGACCAGTCCTCTAGCGCTAATAAGGCTTGCTGTATTCTGCTGTTAGCTGTACTAATATATTCTTCAGATGTCCATATGGCTAGGTCATCTGCAAAGGAGGATGTGTGTACTCTGGCTGGAAAATTTTCTGTGATGTCATTTATATATGCTAGGAATAATGTTGGTGAAAGAACTCCTCCTTGGGGGACACCTTGCTCCAACAGCATCATTTTGCTGGTTTGTCCTTGTACTTTTGTCCTGGCAGTTCTGTTCTCAAGGTAGTGGCTGATCCATTTATACATTTTCCCAAAAACATGCATTTTTTGCAGTTTTACTTTCAGTCCTTCCTTCCATACTTTATCAAATGCTTTTTCTAAATCTATCCAGACTGCTAGTGTGTGTGTTTTCTCTTGGAAGGCATCCTCTATTTCCTGAGCTATATAGGTTATTTGATCTTCAGTGGATCTGTACTTTCTGAATCCTGCTTGGTGTGGTGTTAAGAGTTTGTTTTCTTCCAGATGCCATGTTAGCCTGCCATAGATAATGCGTTCCATTAATTTTCCTACACAGCTAAGTAGACTGATAGGTCGATAGCCATTGGTTCTTCCAGGTCTTTTCCTTTCTTTGGGACTGGTACTAGTATAGCTTCCTTCCATGCCTGTGGGACTATTCCTCTCTTCCAACTGTTATTTAGGACTGCTAGTAGTTTCTTTTTTGTCTTAGTGCCTAGTCCTATTAGCAATTCATTTGTGATTCCATCCTTTCCTAGTGATTTCTTCTTTTTTTTAGGGTATTCATTGCCTGTTCAATTTCTTCCATTGTTAGATTTGCCATCATATATTCTGCTGCTGTCTCTGTATTACTATGATGTATCTGTTTGTCTTTGATTGCTTTCTTCTGTTTGGTTGTAATATCAATGTGGTTTGCACTGGCATAGTGTTCCATTAGTGCATTTGCAGCCTTTTTTCCTGTAAGCAAGGCACGTCCTTGTTTAATTGTTATTTATTTGTTTCTAGGTCCTTAATTGTTCATGGCTTTCACTAGTTTCCATAGTTTGTTTCCATCCCTATCAAAATTCAGGTTTTCTGTTTTTTCCCTCCAACAATTTCATGTTGTTTGATTTACTGTTCTTTTATATTTTGCTGAGATGGCTTTGAGAGAGATGTTCGCTTCAGTTGTTTGTTCTCTCGTTGCTGTCTTCCTGGCATCTTCAACTTTGTCCTCCAAAATTTGTAGTTCTTCAGTCCAGTATGGTTTGTAATTTTTTCTCGCTCCTCTTGGAATAGACTCAGTGGCCGCCTGTATTATTGCTCTGTTTAGACTTTCCACCATTTGCTTCATGTTGCCATATCGTGTATGTTTTCACAATATTTATCTGTTAGTAAGGCAAATCTGTCCCAATCTGCTCAGGTTGTAATTCCAGCGGATATTCATTACAAGCTTGATTGGTCTGTGGTCACTACCTGCTAATTGGTCAAGCAAATGGCGATCGATTTTGTGGAGGATGTCTCTTGTGCAGAAAGCTAAGTCTGAAGTAGAAGTGGTAAACCATCTTCTGGAGTAGAAGCTCGGTGTGTCATCCGCTTTGTTGAGTAGATGGAGATTTTAGTCTATTTCCCAGTCCTCCACTTCATCTCCTCTTTTGTCAGTATCTGGGTATCCCCATCTTTCTGAACGGCTATTAAAGTCTCCGACAATAATGCAGTTTGTGTCAGTTATTTTCATGTCTGAGAGTGTAAGGTCCTTATCTGCTAGGCTATACAGATTGTAAATTCTTATTTTCACGTCCTTTATCATTATATCAACACCTATAATTTCCGTTTGGTTGTCAGAGATCACAGATACTTCGCTGCAAGGTATTGAATTTCGTGTAAGTATTAGAACTCCTCCTTTGTGTCCTTCGCGGTCAAAACATGTGGCCTGATATCCTCTGACCGAGAATTTGTGATTGGCGTTGAGGTGTGTCTCTTTAATGCATGCCACATTTATTCTATCTTTATGAAGACGCTGTGTTAGGGAGACTTTCTTGTTATATACTCCTTCGGCATTCCACTGTAGTATGTTGAGTGTCCGGGGTGTTTGGTCAATAGCTCTTAACCTACTCCTCTGTGCCTTGACTCCACAGTACAGGGGAAGGTGACCACCAGTAGTCATGGGTGGACCCCCTTGAGGCAGGGGGCCCGGTACTATCACCGCCTGATAGGACTTCGCGGGATTAGCACCATAACGATTAATTTTAATTTGTGACATCATGAATTAAGTTACGTTGCACTGCTTTGTCAAGCCTGTGGCTCAGTACATCCGATTTCGACAAGCATTTTTTCAGGGTGCTTTCCCTAGCCTTTGACTGTCCCCAGTCTACCTACAAGGCAGCAGGTTTGTGTGTCTCTTAGTCTGATCCCTCTCCCTTGACCTGTCCGACAATGGGTGACCCTACCAGTAGCTGTGCTACCGTCGGCATAGCTCTTGGGGTCATTGGAACGCTCAATCCCCTCTACCTCATCACGGTGGACTCACGGCAGAGGGGGCCAGGTTCTAAGCCATTGTGACCTCTGATGTGGCCTGAGTACTCTAGTTTCCAAAGCCTACATTTTATGAGTCAGTTTTCTCCATGTTCAATGGAGAGTAAGGTTGAAGGCAAGAGGTAGACAATGATACAAGTGGGAAGATAACATTAAGAGATGAATGAACAGCAGTTTGACAGAACATACAATCAAGGTGAGAGACAGACAGTGTTAGAAATCCATTGTGTCTTCAGCTGTTCTAAATGGGGCAGCTGCAATGGAGATAATGTTCAACTCCTACACCGATCACTTGGACTAAAATGTTCACTTCTCATCCTTGACTTGGAGACGTGAATCACAAATACCTCTGAAGTCGGAGTGGGTTCGCCTGATGGCGAGGGACACTTGTAATAGGGAAAGCTAATTCACGCGCAAAAATCAGTTCAATGTTACTAGAAGTAGTAGCACGAGTGTGGACCATGCATCTGTTCAAAGTGAGTGAAGACACACACAAAATCAACAGTACACAGTATAGCAATAACTGTACACAGTATAGCAATAACTGTACACAGTATAGCAATAACTGTACACACTATAGCAATAACTGTACACACTATAGCAATAACTGTACACACTATAGCAATAACTGTACACACTATAGCAATAACTGTACACACTATAGCAATAACAGTACACAGTATATCAATAACTGTACACACTATAGCAATAACTGTACACACTATATCAATAACTGTACACACTATAGCAATAACAGTACACACTATAGCAATAACTGTACACACTATAGCAATAACAGTACACAGTATAGCAATAACTGTACACACTATAGCAATAACTGTACACACTATAGCAATAACTGTACACACTATAGCAATAACTGTACACACTATAGCAATAACTGTACACTATAGCAATAACTGTACACACTATAGCAATAACTGTACACACTATAGCAATAACTGTACACACTATAGCAATAACTGTACACACTATAGCAATAACTGTACACACTATAGCAATAACTGTACACACTATAGCAATAACTGTACACACTATATCAATAACTGTACACACTATAGCAATAACTGTACACACTATAGCAATAACTGTACACACTATAGCAATAACTGTACACACTATATCAATAACTGTACACACTATAGCAATAACTGTACACACTATAGCAATAACTGTACACACTATAGCAATAACTGTACACACTATAGCAATAACTGTACACACTATAGCAATAACTGTACACACTATAGCAATAACTGTACACACTATAGCAATAACTGTACACACTATAGCAATAACTGTACACACTATATCAATAACTGTACACACTATATCAATAACTGTACACACTATATCAATAACTGTACACACTATATCAATAACTGTACACACTATATCAATAACTGTACACACTATATCAATAACTGTACACACTATATCAATAACTGTACACACTATATCAATAACTGTACACTGTATATCAATAACTGTACACACTATATCAATAACTGTACACAGTATATCAATAACTGTACACACTATATCAATAACTGTACACAGTATATCAATAACTGTACACACTATATCAATAACTGTACACACTATATCAATAACTGTACACAGTATATCAATAACTGTACACAGTATATCAATAACTGTACACACTATATCAATAACTGTACACAGTATATCAATAACTGTACACACTATATCAATAACTGTACACAGTATATTAATAACTGTACACACTATATCAATAACTGTACACACTATATCAATAACTGTACACAGTATATCAATAACTGTACACAGTATATCAATAACTGTACACACTATATCAATAACTGTACACAGTATATCAATAACTGTACACACTATATCAATAACTGTACACAGTATATCAATAACTGTACACACTATATCAATAACTGTACACACTATATCAATAACTGTACACACTATATCAATAACTGTACACACTATATCAATAACTGTACACACTATATCAATAACTGTACACACTATATATCAATAACTGTACACACTATATATCAATAACTGTACACAGTATATCAATAACTGTACACACTATAGCAATAACAGTACACACTATATCAATAACATTACACACTATATCAATAACTGTACACACTATATCAATAACTGTACACAGTATATCAATAACAGTACACAGTTTAGCAATAACAGTACACAGTATATCAATAACGGTTCACACTATAGCAATAACAGTACACACTATAGCAATAACAGTACACACTATAGCAATAACAGTACACACTATAGCAATAACAGTACACACTATAGCAATAACAGTACACACTATAGCAATAACAGTACACACTATAGCAATAACAGTACACACTATATCAATAACTGTACACACTATATCAATAACTGTACACACTATATCAATAACTGTACACACTATATATCAATAACTGTACACACTATATATCAATAACTGTACACAGTATATCAATAACTGTACACACTATAGCAATAACAGTACACACTATATCAATAACAGTACACACTATAGCAATAACAGTACACACTATATCAATAACTGTACACAGTATATCAATAACAGTACACAGTTTAGCAATAACAGTACACAGTATATCAATAACGGTTCACACTATAGCAATAACAGTACACAGTATAGCAATAACAGTACACACTATAGCAATAACAGTACACACTATAGCAATAACAGTACACACTATAGCAATAACAGTACACACTATAGCAATAACAGTACACACTATAGCAATAACAGTACACACTATAGCAATAACAGTACACACTATAGCAATAACAGTACACACTATAGCAATAACAGTACACACTATAGCAATAACAGTACACACTATATCAATAACAGTACACAGTATATCAATAACAGTACACACTATAGCAATAACTGTACACATTATATCAATAACTGTACACACTATAGCAATAACAGTACACACTATAGCAATAACTGTACACACTATAGCAATAACAGTACACAGTATATCAATAACTGTACACACTATAGCAATAACTGTACACACTATATCAATAACTGTACACACTATAGCAATAACAGTACACACTATAGCAATAACTGTACACACTATAGCAATAACAGTACACAGTATATCAATAACTGTACACACTATAGCAATAACTGTACACACTATAGCAATAACTGTACACACTATAGCAATAACAGTACACACTATAGCAATAACTGTACACACTATATCAATAACTGTACACACTATATCAATAACTGTACACACTATAGCAATAACAGTACACACTATAGCAATAACTGTACACACTATAGCAATAACTGTACACACTATAGCAATAACTGTACACACTATAGCAATAACTGTACACACTATAGCAATAACTGTACACACTATAGCAATAACTGTACACACTATATCAATAACTGTACACACTATAGCAATAACTGTACACACTATATCAATAACTGTACACACTATAGCAATAACTGTACACACTATATCAATAACTGTACACACTATAGCAATAACTGTACACACTATAGCAATAACTGTACACACTATAGCAATAACAGTACACAGTATATCAATAACTGTACACACTATAGCAATAACTGTACACACTATAGCAATAACTGTACACACTATATCAATAACTGTACACACTATATCAATAACTGTACACACTATATCAATAACTGTACACACTATATCAATAACTGTACACACTATATCAATAACTGTACACACTATATCAATAACTGTACACACTATATCAATAACTGTACACACTATATCAATAACTGTACACTGTATATCAATAACTGTACACACTATATCAATAACTGTACACAGTATATCAATAACTGTACACACTATATCAATAACTGTACACAGTATATCAATAACTGTACACACTATATCAATAACTGTACACACTATATCAATAACTGTACACAGTATATCAATAACTGTACACAGTATATCAATAACTGTACACACTATATCAATAACTGTACACAGTATATCAATAACTGTACACACTATATCAATAACTGTACACAGTATATTAATAACTGTACACACTATATCAATAACTGTACACACTATATCAATAACTGTACACAGTATATCAATAACTGTACACAGTATATCAATAACTGTACACACTATATCAATAACTGTACACAGTATGTCAATAACTGTACACACTATATCAATAACTGTACACAGTATATCAATAACTGTACACACTATATCAATAACTGTACACACTATATCAATAACTGTACACACTATATCAATAACTGTACACACTATATCAATAACTGTACACACTATATCAATAACTGTACACACTATATATCAATAACTGTACACACTATATATCAATAACTGTACACAGTATATCAATAACTGTACACACTATAGCAATAACAGTACACACTATATCAATAACAGTACACACTATATCAATAACTGTACACACTATATCAATAACTGTACACAGTATATCAATAACAGTACACAGTATAGCAATAACAGTACACAGTATATCAATAACGGTTCACACTATAGCAATAACAGTACACACTATAGCAATAACAGTACACACTATAGCAATAACAGTACACACTATAGCAATAACAGTACACACTATAGCAATAACAGTACACACTATAGCAATAACAGTACACACTATAGCAATAACAGTACACACTATATCAATAACTGTACACACTATATCAATAACTGTACACACTATAGTCAATAACAGTACCACTATAGCAATACAGTACACACGTATATCAATAACGTGCACACTATAGCAAGAGACAGTACAACACTATAGCAGATAACTAGTACACACTATAGCAATAACAGTACACACTATATCATAACATGTACACACTATATCAATAACAGTACACACTATAGCATAACAGTACACAGTATATCAATAACAGTACACACATATAGCAATACAGTACACAGTATATCAATAACTGTATCCACTATAGCAATAACAGTACACAGTATAGCAATAACTGTACACACTATAGCAATAACGTACACACTATAGCAATAACAGTACACACTATAGCAATAACAGTACACACTATAGCAATAACAGTACACACTATAGCAATAACAGGACACACTATAGCAATAACAGTACACACTATAGCAATAACAGTACACACTATAGCAATAACAGTACACACTATAGCAATAACAGTACACACTATAGCAATAACAGTACACACTATAGCAATAACAGTACACACTATAGCAATAACAGTACACACTATAGCAATAACAGTACACACTATAGCAATAACAGTACACACTATAGCAATAACAGTACACAGTATATCAATAACTGTACACACTATAGCAATAACAGTACACAGTATATCAATAACTGTACACACAATAGCAATAACAGTACACAGTATATCAATAACAGTACACACTATAGCAATAACAGTACACACAATAGCAATAACAGTACACACTATAGCAATAACAGTACACACTATAGCAATAACAGTACACACTATAGCAATAACAGTACACACTATAGCAATAACAGTACACACTATAGCAATAACAGTACACAGTATATCAATAACTGTACACACTATAGCAATAACAGTACACAGTATATCAATAACTGTACACACAATAGCAATAACAGTACACAGTATATCAATAACTGTACACACTATAGCAATAACAGTACACACTATAGCAATAATAGTACACAGTATATCAATAACAGTACACACTATAGCAATAACAGTACACACAATAGCAATAACAGTACACACTATAGCAATAACAGTACACACTATAGCAATAACAGTACACACTATAGCAATAACAGTACACACTATAGCAATAACAGTGCACACTATATCAATAACAGTACACACTATATCAATAACAGTACACAGTATATCAATAACAGTACACACTATATCAATAACAGTACACACTATAGCAATAACAGTACACACTATAGCAATAACAGTACACAGTATATCAATAACAGTACACACTATATCAATAACAGTACACACTATATCAATAACAGTACACAGTATATCAATAACAGTACACAGTATATCAATAACAGTACACAGTATATCAATAACAGTACACAGTATATCAATAACAGTACACAGTATATCAATAACAGTACACACTATATAAATAACAGTACACAGTATATCAATAACAGTACACACTATATCAATAACAGTATACACTATATCAATAACAGTACACACTATAGCAATAACAGTACACACTATATCAATAACAGTACACAGTATATCAATAACAGTACACAGTATATCTACAGCACACAAACATACTAACAATACCCAGTAGACAATAGAAGTCATCTGTCTGAGAATTTGCCATTGCCAGTACTTGGGTTCACTACACATAACTAATTAACTGGCGCCTGAGAATAGAAGGATTAACATGATATGGCAGAATCACTGATGTAGAGAGAACTGGACAAATGCCAGCAAATCAAAAGCTGAGAAAGAAAGGCTGGCACTGAACAGAGCACATCTGAGAAAACCTAATAACAGTATAACAAGACAGTTTTTACCCTGGAACACACGGGACAAGTGAAATAGAGGGAGAACTAAGACACGGAAAATAGAGAGGCAGAGATGAATAATATGGAGAGGACATGGAGTGAGGTGCATGAGTTAGCAAAAGACAGGACAGATTAGTGTGAGTTGGTTGAGGGACTATGTTACGATGGGAGATACAGCGCAGCAACAGAAAAAATAGTACTTGGACATTGTGATTCCCAACATTCTACGAACAAATCTAATATCTTTGGCCTTTAGTTTCTAATTTTGGTATTGAGGATCTATGATTTACAGGTATACAGTAGTATAGATAGTATGTAACATCCCACAAAAATGTTTCCTGATTTCATGTACACTTCCAATATGAAGATACCATTTGAAATGACCCATCAACCTTTCTTTCTATTAGTTACTGAGCACTTACACACAATCAACTCCTGCAAGATGAAAATCTTGTGGTGGGCTCCCAACTTAACTATTGAGACCGAGTAAGTAATGATGTTATCAGACAGACAGTGGAATGAACAACTTGTGCCATATATATTGAAAGGCAAAAGATGAAATGGTTTGGCCATCTTATTAGAATGCAACACCACAAACTACCAGCACTGGCGCTACATTAAAGAAGATCTGATACAAGAGCAAGAGAATGTCCAAAGAGAAAATGAATTAACAACATCAAAGACAATGTACAATCAAATGGAATGACACAATCCAGTGCCACTCATTGGGCACTCGAGCATCAACTATTCCTCCGTGTGACTGCACGATGGCAAAAGTGGAAGAAGAAGAAGAAGATGATGATGATGATGATGATAATGATGATGATGATGATGGTGTTGATGATGATGGTGGTGATGATGATGATGATGGTGATGGTGGTGATGATGATGATGATGGTGATGATGATGATGATGATGATGATGACTTACTAAACAATCTTTATCCTGGTTTCTTTTCCAGTGTTTCTTCTCCCTCTTGGTGACAGCACTTGGTACAACACTGGCGTTGTGTCGCACTTGAGGATTCAGTAACAGCAGGTTCTTGAAATAAAGAAACAGTAAACAACTGAGATCATTCACATTGAGAATAACTTGTATTTACAGGAGAACAGCATGGCCGAATGAATAACAGCGCTCACTCTTAAACTTTTGGTGTGCTGATGCCGAGGTGGGGGGTTCAATCCCTACACCAGTCAGTTATATTAAATTGTTGATTTCTTATCCTTGACTTGTGGACATAAATTACAATTACCTCGGAAGTCAGAAAGTGTTTGCCTTATGACAAGGGACACTGGTAACAGGGAAAACTAATCCACATGCAGAAATCACTTCTGTACATTAATAGAATTGTATGTGTATGGACTACTCTTTGAGTTAAAAGCGAGCGAACAGAAAAAATTTGTATTTACAATTCCACCATTACCAAAAACAACCAATGGAAGAATTTGTGGGGATCAAACTTTTAATTTTCAAAAGACAATGCAAGGTTCGTACTCATCAATTAATATATTATTTTAACAGCAGCTTGTAGATTATATTCTTGAAGCTTTTCTTTCCTGTTATCTTTCTTAGTCTTTCCTCATCAACTGTTAGTTACTGTAGTTTCTCCCAATTCCACACATATACACCCCCTTTATACACATACATCCACATAGACACTCCACATACGTTCACGCACTCAAAAGACTACACACTCGACACGTAGAGATACACACACACAAACATACTATATTTGCTAGATACAGTCATTTACAGTCATTATGTGGTTTTTATAATTAGTCAATATATGGGTTTTATTGTTACAGTTAATATGGTGATTATATTGCTACAGCAAATATGTGGTTTTTAAATGTTACTATCAATATGTAGTTTTTATTTTTACAGTCAATTTGTGTTTTTGTTGTTACAGTCCATATGTAGGTTTTTGTTGTTACAACTTGTATGTGGTATTTATTTTACATTCAACATATGGTTATTATTGTTACTGTCAATAAGTGGTTTCAATGCTAGACAACATATGATTTTCTTTGGTATAATCAATTTGTTGTTTAAATAATACAACTTATATATATATATATATATATATATATATATATATATATATATATATATATATATATATATATATATATATATATACTAGCAGACCCGGCCCGGCTTCGCCCAGTTCCTGGTGGGGAGCATCTCATTTAATTCATATAAGTAGTCATATAAGCTCCCGTTCCCGTTCCCGACTGTCTGTCTGTCTGTCTGTCTGTCTATCTGTCTGTCTGTCTGACCCTGCCCGGCATCGCCTAGCTCCTGGTGTGGAGCATCTCATTTAATTCATATAAGTAGTCATATAAGCTCCCGTTCCCGTTCCCGACTATCTGTCTGTCTGTCTGTCTGTCTGTCTGTCTGTCTGTCTGTCTGTCTGACCCGGCCCGGCTTCGCCCAGCCCCTGATGGGGAGCATCTCATTTAATTCATATAAGTTCCCGTTCCCGACTATCTGTCTGTCTGTCTGTCTGTCTGTCTGTCTGTCTGTCCCTCCCTCTCTGTCTGTCTGTCTGCCTGTCTGTCTAATCATTTATTGGTTGTGGTTAGAACAACCTTAGATAAACGAAGACCAACTTACAAAAAGCATTAGAAAGAGCACTTGAAAGATCTTTACATATTCCCCCAAAAATTAACTTGGGTAAATGGAGCGGCGGCAGCAGCAGCAGCAGAAGAAGAAAAAGGAGGAGGAGGGAGAAGGAAGAGGGTGGAGGAGGGAGGAAGAGATAGGCGGAGAGAGGAGGAGTGAGGAGGAGGAGTAGGGAGGAATAGGAGGGAGGAGGAGGGATTAGAAGGAGGAGGGGGGAAAGAGGAGAAGGAGGAGGAGGGAGGAGGAGGAAGAGGGAGGAGGAGGAAGAAGGAGGAAGGAGGAGGAGGAGAAGGGAGGAGGAGGGAGAAGGAAGAGGGAGGAGGAGGGAGGAGGAAGAGGGAGAAGGAGGGAGAAGGAGGAGGAGGTAGGAGGGAGGGGGAGAATGCAGGAGGAGGAGGGGGAGGAGAAGGAGGGAGTAGGAGGGAGGAGTAGGAGGGAAAGAGAGGAGGAGGGAGGAGGTGGAGGGAGAAGGAGGAGGGAGGAAGAGGTAGAAGGAGGAGGGGAAGGAGGGGGAGGAGGAGGAATGATGAGGAGGGAGGAGGAGGAAGAGGGATGTGGAGGAAGGAAGAGGAGGGAGGAGGTAGAGGGAGGAGGAGGGAGGAGGAGGGAGAAAGAGATAGGCGGAGAGAGGAGGAGGAGGAGGAGTAGAGAGGAAAAGGAGGGAGGAGGAGGGATTAGGAGGAGGAGGGGGGAAAGAGAAGAAGGAGGAGGAGGGAGGAGGATGGAGGAGGAGGAAGAGGGAGGAGGAGGGAAGAGGAGGAGGAGGAGGATAGAGGAGGAGGCACTAGGAGGAGGGAGAAGGAGGATGGAGGAGGGAGGAGGAGGAAGAGGGAGAAGGAAGAGGGAGGAGGAAGATGGAGGAGGGAGGAGGATAACGCAGGAGGAGGAGGGGAGGAGGGGGAGGAGGGAGAGGAGGAGGAGGAAGGAGGAGGAGAGAGGAGGTGGAGGGAGAAGGAGGATGGAGGAAGAGGGAGGAGGAGGAGGAATGATGAGGAGGGAGGAGGAGGAAGAGGGAGGAGGAGGGAGGAGGAGGAAGGAGGAGGAGGGAGGAGGTAGAGGGAGGAGGAGGGAGGAAAAGGGAGGAGGGAGGAGGAGAGAGGAGGAGGAGGGAGGAGGTAGGAGGTGGACGAAGAGGGAGGAGGAAGAGGGAGGAGGAGGATGGAGGAGGAAGAGGAGGGAGAGGGGAAGAGGAAGAGGGTAGGAGGAGGAGGAGGGGAGAGGAGGAGGAGGGATGTGGAGGAGGGAGGAGGAGGGAGGAGGTAGAGGGAGGAAAAGGGAGAAGGAGAGAGAAGGAGGAGGTAGGAGGAGGAAGAGGGAGGAGGAGGAAGGAGAAAGAATAGGGAGGAGGGGGATAGAGGAGGAAGAGGAGTGAGATGGAGGATGGGGAGGGGAAGAGGAAGAGAGTAGGAGGAGGAGGGGAGAGGAGGAGGAGGGAGAAGGAGAAGGGAGGAGGATAGAGGAGGGGAAGGAGGGAGAAGGAGGGGAGAGGAGGAGAAGGGAGGAGGTGGAGGGAAAAGAAGGAAGGAGGGAGAGGAAGGAGGGAGGAGGAGGGAGAATGAGGAGGGGAGGAAGGAAAGGGAGGTGGAAGAGGAGGATAGAGGGAGGAGGAGGAGGGAGAGGAAGGAGGGAGAATGAGGAGGGGAGGAAGGAAAGGAGGTAGAAGAGGAGGAGGATGGAGGAGGAGGAGGATGGAGGGAGGGAGGAGGTAGAGGGAGGAGGAGGAGGTAGAGGGAGGAGGAGGAGGGAAGAGGAGAAGGGAGGAGGAGGGAGTAGGATGGAGGAGGAAGAGGGAGAAGGGGGAGAAGGAGGAAGAGGGAGAAGGAGGAGGAGTGGAAGGAGGATGGAGGAGGAGGGAGAGAGGGAGGAAGAGGGAGGAGGAGGGGGAGGGAGGAGGAGGTGGGGAGGAGGTAGAGGGAGGAGGAGGTGGAGGGAGGAGGTAGAGGGAGGAGGTAGAGGGAGGAGGTAGAGGGAGGAGGAGAAGAGAGGAGGAGGGAGTTCGCCATTCCGAATTCATACTCGTCTAGGTTCTTTGATTTCGGTCCTTCCATTAATTGTTCTTCCCTTCTACATGACTGTAGATAACTTCCTTACACATAAAAAGATGAATTGTTATTGATATTGCCGTGGCATGGAGGAATATCAGCAGCAGAGTTGATCCAGAAAACCAAAGACCGAGATCTATGGAGAGCCATGAATGCCTATGCCAGCCGGCACGGCACTTGATGATGATGATGATTGCCGTGTGACGATTCTGTGTAGTCACGTCATTTTCTTCGCTTTTCCTAATGTTGTGGTTCGGGGATTCTTTCATCATCATCATCATATATTTACGTACGTATTTAGGGAGGGGGAGGAGGGAGGAGGAGGAAGAAGAAACAAAACTATGACAGTTGGCAACACTGGAATGAGAGGAAGACGTGTAGAAAATTTCATCTCAATCGGATGGGCCGTTCACGAACGCATAAAGGACATACAGACATACACACCCACACACATTGCCTTTTATATATAAGATATATATATATATATTCATTCATTCATTCATTCACGACACTGGTGATCGAGTGAAATGGCGAGTCATGACCGCCCACGCTTTCCGGCATGGCACATGATTGATTGATTGATTGATTCATTCATTCACTCAGTAGCATGTCCTTTACAGAACCCCGCTCCCATAACAACCTTCCGGAAAACTTCTCGATCACAAGCAAGATGTCCATGTCCGATACACTCATCTGCCACATCCTGCACCCATCTTCTCTTTGGCTTCCCTCTTCCTGGGCATAAACCCCTCCATTATTGTTCTCTCCAAACTTTCATGACGTTTCAAGTGACCAAAATATTTCAATTTTCTTTGTTTTATTGTCTTTAATAGCCAACCCTCTTCAATATTCACTCTTGAAGTATGGATGCATTTGTTCTTTACTTTACATAAAATTTTCTTAGAACCCTTCTATAACATTTATATTCAAAGGCATTTATGCGCTGTTCAGCTTGTTTAGTAAGTGTCCAGGTCTCACAGGCGTACGATGCAATGGGAAAGATGCATGCTCTTAAGAATCAAATTTTTGTAGTTCTATCTGTCCCACTACATAATTTTTCAGTTGTTTTAGTCTTTGAAGAGCAATTGATAGTAGTCGTTTAATTTCTTTCATTGTGTCACCATTGTTGGTAATCAATGACCAAAGATATTCAAAATTTTCCACCACCTCCAATCTTTCTTCATTAACATATATTTATTTCTCCATAGTTGTTTTATCTGTATGCATTATCTTTATTTTTGCTATGTTAAGATATAAGTTGTGATTTTCACTATTTCTTTGGGTTGAGGTTATTAAGTTTTCTATACCATTCTGCGATGTGGATAGTAATACTGTATCATCAGCATATCGAATCTCTGGTATTTCATGACCACTGATATTTAGGGCATCAAATTGTTCCCTGGTTATATCATTTCTTACATTTCTCATTATATTTTTGGCGTACAGGTTAAACAAATAGGATGACAGCACACACCCCTGACGGACTCCTTGCTTGATGTCAAACCAATCTGATGTCTCGCCATCTATTCTAACTGATGCTTGTTGGTCTAGATAGAGCATTTTTATAAATTGTACTACTTGTGAAGGAAAACCCATATTCCTCATATATATATATATATGAAAAAGGTGGCTGTTTTGACATCTAGATACCTAGCAGGCCGGTCTCCCTGGCCTAGGAGTTAGCGACTTTCTCCATAATCCCGTATATCCACATAAGGAATGTAACTTGTGCGAGAACCGGTGGCGGTTCTCGCCACGTTGATAACTTACGTGGTATTGAGCTGGCCGCTCAGAAAGCAGTGGCAAACTACTGAGCGTAATCTTGCCAAAAAATCAACATTCAGCTGAAAGATGCTGATGTTGACAGTGATGTCCTGTAAAGGATATGCAAAACAAAAACAAAAAAACAAAAAAAAAGAAAAGAAGAGATACCTAGCATAGTACCTTATTATGTTTTACTGCATTCCATTTTCAAGGTGATTGTTTACATAATACCATTTTACATTAATGTTGTTATTTTAGTGTTTTTTCTGGCAGACATTCCCTCCCCTAGCGAACGACAAGCCCACGTAACAAACCCTCGTCCGATCATGCTCATGTCATTGTCAGCGTAAGTTTCTTAACCATTCCGTCAACACACCCGCTACACTGTACATGCAATGATACAGTTTGATGATATAATCATGTTATCATCATCATGTGCCATGTTGGTAAGCATAGGTGGTGATGTATGGCCATCTTACACAATCACCAGAGTCGTGTATCACCATCTTACATGATCACCAGAGTCGTGTATCACCATCTTACATGATCACCAGAGTCGTGTATCACCATCTCACACAATCACCAGAGTCGTGTATCAGCTCTGTGTTCTTGTCTCAACCATGCCATGTGGTCAAGCCATTCAGATATTTACTTCTCTGCCTTTCCTTGTCCTTTTCCCCTCAATCTTGCCAGTTGTCAACAAGTTCTCTAGTTTATTTCTTCTCATAACGTGCCCCGAAAAATGTTACTGTCTACATCTAATTTATCTTAATCAGTTTGTTTGCCGCTTGTAGGACTTGCTCATTGGTTTCATGTTTTACATACATAATTGAAAAGAATCAAAGTATTTAGCAAGACACAATAATGAAAATCATTAAACCTTACTGAAATTGCCAGCTCCGTGGTAAAGGGGTTACAAATGCAATTCGTAATCCGGCATACTGCATTCGAAACACAGCTGATGGCAATTTAGAAACGGGGCTTGGGTTGGTTCCATACAAAGGTAAGAGTGTTGTATCATTCACAAAGCAATGACAAACTACTGAACATAAACTTGCCAAGAAATCACAAGCAGCCAAAACAGTGCTGGGGTTGATTGCGACATCCTGTAAAGGGTACGCAATTAACTTTTATTATGAAACTGAGACTGAACGTAGCTATATACCTTTTCATGCTTTGCAGTGTATGGGATACATAATGAAGGCTAGCCACATATTTTCAAGAAATCACATTCGCCTTTCACGACTCGACCCCCAATTGAGAAGTACAAAGTACATCACCAACTGACAGTGCAGAGGATGACTCACATTAAAAGCACCACAAAACGGCCTGCAACAGACTGATATCACAACATCTACACCAACCGAAGCAGTTCCCAACTGCAACAAACTGACAACACAACATCTACACCAACCGAAGCAGTTTCTGACTGCAACAAACTGACACCACAACATCTACACCAACCGAAGCAGTTCCTGACTGCAAAAAACTGACACCACAACATCTACACCAGCCGAAGCAGTTCCCGATTGCAACAAACTGACACCACAATATCTACACCAACCGAAGCAGTTATCAACTGCAACAAATTGACACCACAATATCTACACCAACTGAAGCAGTTCCCAACTGCAACAAACTTACACCACAACATTTACACCAACCGAAGCAGTTTCCGGCTTCAACAAACTAACACCACAACATCTACACCAACCGAAGCAGTTCCGGACTACAACAAACTGACAACACAACATCTACATCAACCGGAGCAGTTCCTGACTGCAACAAATGGACACCACAATATCTACACCTACACCAACCGAGGCAGTTCCGGACTGCAACAAACGGACACCACAACATCTACACCAACTGAAGCAGTTCCCAACTGCAACAAACTTACACCACAACATTTACACCAACCGAAGCAGTTCCCGGCTACAACAAACTAACAGAACTAACACCACAACATCTACACCAACAAAAGCAGTTCCCGACTGCAACAAATTGACACCACAACATCTACATCAGCCGAAGCAGTTCCCGAGTGCAACAAACTGACACCACAATATCTACACCAACCGAAGCAGTTCCTGACTGCAACAAACTGATATCACAACATCTACACCAACCAAAGCAACAAACTGACACCACAACATCTACACCAACCGAAGCAGTTCCCGACTGCAACAAACTGACACCACAACATCTACATCAACCGAAGCAGTTCCCGACTGCAACAAACTGATACCACAACATCTACACCAACCAAAACAGTTCCCGACTGCAACAAACTGACATCACAACTCACAACATCTACACCAACCGAAACAGTTCCCTGACTACACCAACCGAAGCAGTTCCCGACTGCAACAAACTGATACCACATCTTCAACATAATTTAACAAATAAAATGTGAAACATTTACTTAAGTTTTTCACTTTCCGTGCATGAAAATGTAACAGTAATCACTCTGTTGATAAGTGCTACTAAACATACAAAACAATGAGAATGATTAACAATCAATAAGTGTCAGACACTACCTACTTATAACCTAGCGCCATTTCGACCTAAAGTACTAAAACAAAGGTGGAACAACAATTTAATAATTATTAATATTATATTCTTATTGTCATTGATGCTTACCTCTATATCGGGCAAATCCCTGCTTAGATTAGTATAAGTATATGCCATTTAGTTAGTTGCGTCACAAACACCCACAATTATTTAACACATAGTTTAGAATACACCCTATTACTGGCAGCTAGTATTTTACTAGTAAGTAGTACTAGTTCAAGTAGCACTATCGAAACCTTGACACAGCGAACAGATAAGATTCGTTCTCTTATTTCGTGACCCACAAACTGAGACACGGTGTGTAAAATGAAAGTGGGTCATTCTCTATACAGTCCACGCCAGTGTATTCAGAAATATAGCTAGCTGGTCTGTGATGGAGCAATCTACCAGACATATTTTGAAACCAGGTTACTTAGTTACAATGTCGACAAGATCCCTGGGCTGTTTCCTTCCCACTATTCCTGCTCGGGGTAGCTATGGTAGAGTAACGGCCAGCACGCCTATCCACTGGTCATCTGTTCAAATCACTTTCGTAAAGTGGGGTTTAAACATTAACCTGGTGGGGTCCCAGCTCGACCCAGCCTAAAGTAGGTATCAGGGAATTTTCTGGGAAATAAAGGGGACCATATGTAGTATTGGAAATAAGATATACTATGCACTACAACATCTACTAAAATCAAATGCGCTATCTCGTAACACCAAAATCACTATATACAAAACACTGATCAGACCAGTTGTGCTGTACAGTATAGCTCTGAAACCTGGAGTACAACGAAAGGAGACGAAGCCTTGTTACAAACCTTTGAGAACAAAATTTTAAGACGCATCTTTGGACCCATTAGGGATACACAAAGTGGAGAGTGGAAAAGAAGAAGTAACAAAGACATTTATGATCTGTTTAAGTCCCCGCTATTCACTGGTATCATGAAGGCTAATAGACTACAATGGCTGGGACATATGGAAAGAATGGAAGATAATAGGGAAACAAAACTCGCTTACACTCAAGAAATAAATGACCATAGACCCCGAAGTAGACCAAGAAGACGGTGGAGAGATAATACATATACAGACATACAAGCACTTGGAATCAACAACTGGCAAGAGAAGGTCCACCAGAGAGACGAATGGAGGCGGATTGTATCTGCAGCAAAGAACCTCAATGGCTCGGAACTCTGAAGAAGAAGAAGATATGTAGTATTGACTGCATTGCCTATCTAATGCTGATTTTTCTATACAAATATTGGACTAGCAGTCTAGCACCATGTGCCCAAATAGCCACAAGGAGTAGTGATTACTAGTGATATATCCCTTTCTAGTTTTTATTGTTGTATCCATGTTCGTCTCTTTCCACCAATATTTGTCTTGGATGTGTAGATCAGTGGTTCTCAACCGGTGGGGAATCCCCCCCCCCACCCCAAAGGGGTGGAGGTGGGAGGAGTTTAGGGTTTCCATGGTGGTAATTAAGATTATTTCAAGATCACATTAATACAAGAACCAGTTACTTGATATTGTTTTTCCCTCTAAATTTTACGGTTCTGTACTTCTCGCCCTAATGAAATTCGTTTTATAACATAAGTAGACCCGCATATCACGTTTTATGTAGATGTCTAGACTTGTTCTAGTATGTGTTATTAAATTTAGCTTCCATATTTATGTATACTGTGTAAGGGTGGGGGATTTATACTGAGGAAATTTGAAAGGGGTGGGGGGGGGGATGATGTTCTGAACATATGGTAACGGGGGGCAAAAAAGGTTGAGAACCACTGGTGTAGATCTTTCCTATCCCAACATTTCAGTCGCCAATGAGCCTATAAAACAAAAAATATTTCTTTCTTATAGCTCATACCGTGTGGCATGTGTCTCTTGTGCTGCCAATCATTTCTTATACCTATGTTTCTCAATGTCATGATGTCAAACTGTCTAACATCTTCTATCTTGGTCTTCCCTGTTTTTCACCCCATCCAAATTCCCCGTTATGATGACATACACCAGCTTTCCCATTCCCATGTCAAGCCCAAAGAATGTGGACTATTTGCTTCTGAAGCGAATAACCAGTTCTCTTTCTGAGGTAACTTCTATCAAGGTATCTTCGTTGCTCTTTCTACCCGTCCACGGTGTTCTCACCGCTATTCTGTAAACAATATCTCCGCAGCTTTTACATATTGTATATTGTGGACATATAGGATATTTAAATATTGAGCACAACCCACTACTGGCAACGCTGATCGCACTCCGGTATGAACCTAAGGCCTATCCACGCCAATATGGAAGCACTACACGAGTTTCGCCCTCATTTGAGCTCGTCAGTAGTGCACATCCCTGACCGGATCCGGAAACAGTCCCGGATCACGCGTGTGAAGCGGGTGTGTAACCACGCGGCACACACTGGACACACCAAATTATCACAACAGAATACCACAACGCTACCCATCGTAGGCTATGCTCATATAGTGCTCACATAGTGCTTCCATATTGGCGTGGATAGGCCTTAGGTTGATACCGGAGTGCGATCAGCGTTGCCAGTAGTGGGTTGTGCTCAATATTTAAATTTCAAATCCCGAAACAACCACATAATCATATAGGATATGTAAGGCGTCGGTAAAGAAGGTAGCTTGCCATTGTTTAACTTCTTGGCAGTGACCATACTGATCGGCGACCGTAGTCATAGTTTCTATAAAGATCAACTATGTCTACCATCTTGACACTTGATAACATCATAACCAACAACTATCTGTCGGCTGCAGAGCATGTATGTCTGTGTGTGCTGTTGGTTTGCCGGGACTGCGGCCTGTTCCACTTTTCACACGGGACAGTGAGGAACATTTTGTGTCATAATCTCTGGCACACGAACAGGGCATTATGGGGTCGCGACTAAGAAGTTGCATATCCCTTACAGGACGTTGCAGTCAACACCAGCATTTTTCAGCTGCTGGTGATGTTCTTGGCAAGATTACGCTCAGTAGTTTCCCATTGCTTTCTGAGCGACCGGCTCACATACCCCGTAAGTAATCAACGCGACGCGATCCGCGGCCGAATCTCGCGCAGCTGTGTTTCTCACGTGGATATACATGATTACAGAGAAAGTCGTTAACATCTTCGCCAGGGAGTCCGGCGAACTAACAACTTTAAATCCGTATTACAGTGGGCCTATTTAAGGTTAAGTTTGTCATTTAAGTTAACTAAGTGGGGGTAGTGATGCGAGTAGTCTCATAGTTCCCCGACATGCCTAGTTGAGGGTTCAAACTCAGCCGCTGGCCATTCGCTAGCAGGCCGCTTTGCTTTGATGTCCACGATATTTGATGTCAGCTGTTAGATGGCAATGTCAAACTACTGAACTAAAATTGTCTAGTAAATCATAAATATTCAATATATGCTGGGGTTGGTTGCAAAGTTCTGTAAAGTACATTATCCTAGAAACATAGGTATTCCCCCCCCCCCCCATTTTTCCCCACTCTCCGAATCAAAGCACTATTTACCTACAATAATGGGTTCTGTCTGGGTTCTGGCTGGGGCATATAGAAAGAATAGAAGATAATAGGGAAACAAAACTCGCTTACACTCAAGAAATAAATGACCGTAGACCCCGAGGTAGACCAAGAAGACGGTGGAGAGATAATATACATACAGACCTACAAGCACTTGGAATCAGCGACTGGCAAGAGAAGGTCAACCAGAGAGACAAATGGAGACGGCTTGTATCTGCAGCAAAGAACCTCAATGGCTCGGAATGCTGAAGAAGAAGAAGAAGAAGATGAAGAATGGGTTCTGTAAACGGCTTACAAAAATCGAGTTATTTCCCCTGTACCAAATAATAATTCGCCTTAGTTCTTTTTTCTAAAGTTCTCTCCGTTGTTCTCTTTTATGTCTGGGAGTACGCGCACTTTTCCCTTTGTATGTATGTGTGTGTGTGTGGGGGGGGGGGGGGGGGGGGGGGGCAATATACACTTTATTCATGCCAATAGATGCAAGTCTTTTCCAAAGCTGAGATGACCTGATCGATTGGGCTTACGGGTTAAAATCAGTTTTCCAGAGATTTTATCAGCAACCAGCAGGCCATTGAAATGCTTGACTGTTTTCTACATCAAAATTATAAGATCATTGCAGATTTCTTCACCATGCATTACCCCTAAGGATGACAATCCCTTTGAGATTAATATCCGTAATGTGGCTAATTCGATCACAGGATTATTAATCTGAGGTTGGGATAGATCCTAATTATAACTTCTCTTCTGAAGTAGAGCTGGTAGAAGTAATGGGGGGAAAAGATTTCTTCCTCTTTCGCTCTTTACCCCTCCCCATTCTCCCATTGATGAATAGACCCCTCAATCCACTGACCCCAGGCCACTCTATCCTTAGCTATCACACACAGCCTTGGCTATGCCCTCCCAATGTTATTAATTTCTGCCGATTGACGACTTCTCTGTGTGATTTTAGATCTTCACCTATATAGTTTACTCCCCAGATTCCAAAGACCTTTCTAGTCATGCCATTCTCAGGTTTTCCCGGTATATGTCCTATTTATCGCCAGAATCTTTTCTTCACCTCTTCACTCACTGGTATTTGTTTAATTTTATCCATGAGCTACATATTGCTGATTCTGCCATACCAGGTGATTTCTTTTATTTTGCACAGACACCAGTTCATTATCATCAGCACCATCTTCCACTTTTGGCGTCAAGTGTCATTTGGAGGAATAGTTGACGTTCCAGCGCCCGTTTGGACACTGGATAGTGTCATTCTGTGTGGTTATACAATGTCTTTGATGTCGTCAATCCATTCTCTTCTCGGGCGTCCTCTTGCTCTCGTATCAAATCTTCTTTGAAGTAGCGCTGCTGCTGATAGCTGATGGTGCTGCATTCTAACGAGATGACCGAACCATTTTATTTTCTGCCTTAAATGTGTGTGGCACAAGGTGTTAATTTCACTGTCTGTCTGATAACATTATTACTTACACGGTTTAGGATAGTTAAATTGGCAGCTCTTTTCAAGCAATTTGCAGGTATTGATTTTGCGTAAGTGAGATTTTGATAATGTCCAAGTTTTATATTGGTAGCATAGGGTTTATGTGAATATGCTATTTATTATTTGTCGTTTTGCGGACATAGGCATATTTGAATTGAATGTATCGGTATGGGTGATAGTTGATATAAGCCTACTAGCTTTTTGACATCTGGTTTCGATTTCAATTCTGCCATCGTCTGTTATCATATTTCCTAGACATTTAATTTCGTTAACTTGTTTATAATATAATAATATAATAGTTTATTATTATATTTATTATTATTAGTTTGGGTTTATTTATAATCATATTGTATCTGCTGCATGTTGAACTCAACTTATTAATATGATTTTGCAGACAGCCCTGGTTGCTGTAAAACAGGCACTTATCGTCTGCAAATGAAAGCTCATTTAATGCAGGTGGATCTGTTCTTTCGTCTACAGTAAAGAGTTCGAAGTTTTCTGAATCAGTTCTGTCAAGACTGGATTCTTTAGATGTTCTGTCTATGGAGAACAGTGGTTTTCAACCGTTAGGGAGTTTCCGAGAGGGGGGGGGGGGGGTAGGTGGGGTTGGGTGGGGGGGGGGGGGGTAATTAAAATTATTTCAAGATCGCGTTAATACAAGAACCGATTACTTGATTTTGTTTTTCCTCCATAATTTACGGTTCTTTACTTCTCACCCTCCTGAAATTCATTTTATAACGTTAGCAGATCCGCAAACTACGTTTTATGAGACGTCTAGACGTGTTCTAGTATGTGTTATTAAATTTAGCTTACATTTTTAATTATGCTGTGGAAGGGGGATTTATAGGGAGGAAATACGAAAAAAAGGGGGGGGGGGGTGTGACATTCTGAACACATGGTGAAGGGGTGCATGGGCCAAAAAAAGTTGAGAACCACTGATGTAGATAATAAATAGCAGGGGAGAGAACACGCTCTTGTCTCACTCCTGTATTAACTGTGAACACATCTGATATACCGGAGGGCAACATGACTGAATGGACAAGAACGTTCGTTCTTAAATATCCGGTGTGCTGATGCCGAGGTAGCAGGTTCAGTCCCTACACCCGTCAGCTGGACTAAATGTTGACTTCTCGTCCTTCACTCGGGGACAAAAATGACAAGACTGGGGACAAATTACAAGTAGCTATGGCATCAGAGTAAGTTCGCCTGATGGCGAGGGACACTGGTAATAGGGACAGTTATCGACACGCAATAATCAGTTCAGTGCACTAGAAGTAGTAATGCTTGTATGGACTACGCTTGAGTTCACAAAGTGAGCGAATGCAAAATAAAATTTAAAAATCTGGTATACCTTTTTGTATTCTTACTGCACATTTGCTCGATTGAAATATGGCTATGATGTTTTCTAGTAACTGTCCTTGTGTCCCGTGGTCTTCAAGGATGGCCCATAATTTATATCTATCGAAAACCTTTTCCTGATCTACAAATACAATAGTCTGTCGGTCACAGTTTTCGATGTTCTTTCCACATATTTGTCTTAGTGTGAATAATGCATTAATGTAACTTTTACGTGTACTGAAACCAAACTGTTGTTCGACTATGGGCCTATATCTATGTTAATAAATGCTTTAAATATCACAAAATTCCAACGAACTCAATTCGTAATCCCGCATACAGCGTTGGAAACAGCTGCGGGCGGTTTGGATGCAGACCACAATGCGCTGGTACAAAGGTAAGTGCCGGTAGTTCGGAAAGCAATAGCAAACTATTGAACCGAAATTGCCAAGAAATTACAAACAGCAAAGAAATGTAAAAGTTATGCAACTTAACTTTTTTAAATATGTAGTGTTACGCTAACGTAGTGTTTAGTGGGCTTTCAACCAGCATGGCAGCGGGATCGATGCAGCCTCATAAAATGGCCATTAGATAGTTTAGTTGTTCGATCAACATCACGGCACAAACGGGTTTAACCCATAAGTGCTCCGTTTTCCTCCTAACTCAAACCTGAGTCTGGAGAAACTCAGCTCAATACACGAACTTCGTAGCATCGGCGAGGAACCTGAAATACTTTGGGTAGATTTTTAACTCGAAATTTTGCCCGGGCAGCGCCGTTAGGCTACTCTTTTTCGATTTCCAACTGCCAATGGATTTTTTTACGTGGGCAACAATACACACAGGCGTCAGATCTCACTACCCAGAGACCAGGGGGAATTTTATTACTGCAAGTCCACGTAAAAAAAATCCAGGTCCTTACTGGGGCTTGAACCCGGGCCTCCAGCACTCGAGGTGGACACCATACCCCGAGACCACTCAGCCACTGGATAATTTTAATAATGGTGTGGGAAGTAATGGCAATGAAGAAAGAAACCTGTCACGTCCCTCTAACGCTTCCCAACCCGGAGCTGTACTGCTCTCGGATAAATTCTCCTTGGCCAAGTAGTAAGGTCGCCTGTCTAGCGCTTCGAAGGTCGTGGTTGGTTTTCAAATTCCGTCATTCGGTTCTTGTGTGCAATTTTTTTTTCGGAGACCTCTTGGAGTCGTCACAGGACGTATAGAATTCGTTCTTTGTGTGACGAGTTCTGCGGGCTGCTTTGCGGATAGTCATATGGGATACACCCGGTGCCAGCACTTGATCCTCTCAGTAATTGATTATGGATTAGGTCTGCTCACTGTCTCGGAGAGTCAGCTGGTGAAGTTAGAGCGCATACAGAACGAAGCTATGCGGGTCATTCTGGGATGCACTAGAGACACCCCATTAGTGTGTATGCGTTACATCCTTGGTCTGCCGACTGTTGCTGGTAGGCTCAAGGTGATGCAGGCGAAGGCATAACTCAGAGTAGCTGCAGACACAGACCACCCACTGCATGAGGCGCTGGACGCAGTTAAGGGTCAGCGACTGATAAGAGGGAAATCATGGATGGCTCAGGCGGAGGATACGATCAGACATGTGTGCCCCGTGGAGAATATTAGGCGTGGAGAGGAGTGGGTCAGAGTGCCAGCGGAGCAGTCAGACTTGTGCAGAGTTATAATCACATTAAGCCGGGAGTGCAGGGAGTGGCCAGCAGGGGCCACGGAAGTGGAAATCCAGCAACTAATTCAGGACAATGCTCACTCGAGTGATGTGATTACCTACACAGATGGTTCGGTGTCAAGAGGTGAGAGAAGTGGGTGGGGGTTCATAGCCAAAGCTAATGGTCGATGTTTGGGGCAGGAGAGCCTGGCATATGATACCACAACATCCAGCTTAAGAATGGAAGTGGAGGCAGTCACTGCGGTTCTCCGCTGGATGGAGAATACGACACACACACACACATCATGATTGTAACTGACTCAGAAAGCATGCTGACGAGGGTGAGGACGGGCAGACTTCGTGCGGAGTGGCTTGCTTCGCTTCGCAGGTCACGGGTGACAATCATCGCCTGGATCTTTTCTCCGGGGCATGCTGGTGTGCTGGGGAATGAACAGGCGGACATACTGGCTGGCTCTGCAGAACTTGGTGGAGTATTGATGCATGACAAGGCAGATGTGGTTGCGGCCTTGTGGGAGCACGTGCACACCTCGGAGGAGCAAATGGATCACCATGGTCTGGCAAGAATGAGACAACGAGGAGTGACGAAGGGATCTGGCCGACGCTCAACGCTCAGAGGAAAGGCGAGACGGACTTATAATCAGATTGCTACTGGTACTATTAGTGTTGGAACTCTTCGCTGGCTGCTGAGGATGGGGACGGAGCACTTATGGGAATGCCCCGAATGCTGTGATGTCGATTCCTAAATCAATCAATCAATCAATCAACACCTGGTGCAGTGAAATTGATCATGTTGCATATAATCCCTCTTTAAATCATCATTCATAAACTATTTAACACGACAGGTGTGATTTTTTATTCTTCGTGTGAATCAAACAAGATGTCACGTGTGATTTTTCTATTTTTCCATGTCAAGCAAATAGCACGACATGTGTATTTTTTTTCTATATTTCATGTGAATCAAAGAGCGCGGTCATATTTGATTTTTCTATTGTTCACCTGAATCAAGTAACACGACACATGCGATTTTCTATTCTTCGCATAATTCACCAAAATGACATGCGTAATTGGCTGTTGTTTTATGTGTATCAATCAACGTGTCATGCGTGATTGTACTTCTTACATTTAGTAAGTGCGTTCTAAAATAATATGACAATAGATTATGTTGTTGTTGTATTATATTGTTATATACTATATTATATCAACATTATTAAACAATAAATCTATTATATTATTGTATATTGTATCATAACCGTCGGTGTTGATTAGTGGATTCAGTGCCGAAAAAAAGTAGGTTTGAATCAAATGTTGCAGAATCAAATGAACAAGTATTATAATGTAAATTTCCATTCACTGAGGTTTAAAATTGCGGAAGATGTGCGAAACAAAACAAATAACACGATGTCTCTAGAATGGCAGTATATCGTCCTTCTGTCCAAATGGGAGGTCACATATGGCGATATACTATCATTCGGCACTGAATCAGTTAAGGGATAGTGAAACGCGCAGGTTCTTCAATCCCCGACATACCGAGTCCAGGATTGGAAATCAATTGCCAGCCATCATCATGTGTAGGCCTGAGTGCACAGAGAATAGGTGGTCAGTCTTTTCCTCTGTTGGCGAACGACGAACGCAGGCGTAGAACTCTCGACCGACCGCGCTCATGACATTTTCAGCGCAGCTCCCTATCAACTACAACCAATGCGCAGTAGAGCATTACGAATTCACTGGTATGAAAGGAGAACAAACGGATGCATCCAAACTGAAAGGAGAACAAATGGATACATCCAAACAGAAAGGAGAACAAATGGATACATTCAAACTGAAAGGAGAACAAATGGATACATCCAAACTGAAAGGAAAACAAATGGATATATCCAAATTGAAAGTAGAACAAATGGATACATTCAAACTGACAGTAGAACAAATGGATACATTCAAACTGACAGGAGAACAAATGGATACATTTAAACTGAAAGGAGAACAAATGGATACATTCAAACTGAAAGGAGAACAAATAGATATATCCAAATTTAAAGGAGAACAAATGGATACATTCAAACTGAAAGGAGAGCAAACGGATATATCTAAACTGAAAGGAGAATAAACGGATATATCCAAACTTAAAGGAGAATAAACGGATATATCCATCCTGAAAGGAGAACAAACTGATATAAACAAACTGAAAGGAGAACAAACGGATATATCCAAAACAGAAAGAAGAACAAACAGAATTATCCAACAAGAACTCAATATTGAAGAAGACTGGTTAATACAACAAACAAACAAAATTAGAATACTGAAATACTTTGGACACGCTGAGATGACGTCATAGATGGATTCAAGATGCGATAGGTAATTTACACGAGAGAGCAAATAAGGCGGGGCATTTGGCTTATGATAGGGAGGACTTTCGAAAGACTGTAATGGAAGAATGTTCTGCACAGGACATTCATTAACTAGTACAAGTACAGAATAGATGGAGTAAAATGGTATGATAGAATCACTGACGCGGAACTTAAAGACAGAACTAAACATATTTCAGCAAATGTAGAGGCGAGGGAAACAGCTCTGGACAAGACATACAGTATGAAAACTCGTTAATGGAGTAACTAGATCATCCTATCTTTGAAGTGTAGCAGAATGTGGGTATTAGGTGGGCAAAGCTACAGCACGCTTGAGCATCAGGATGGAATGGGAAGAAAGATGCTCAAGTCGTGACGTAGTTTGTTGTTAGGAGAGAGTCAACATCTGGGCCTGGAAGAGAGAAGACATCATGTTGTAACCAGATTGTTAAAGTTGTCATCAGTAGGAAATAAAACTCTATTTGTATTAACAAGAGAACGCGTTGGTCCTACTCTGTTATAGAGGACTAAATGGTGCCCACGACCCATGATCGGAACTTGGACTGTCGCGGAATCACAATACGCTGTCCATGTAGAACATCGAAATAACTACAAAGTTTGAAGATTTCGTTCTGCTGGCATCAATTACCCAGAGACAGAATTACGGCACGGTTCTATACTTATATTGAACGAAGAAAAACGAAGTTGAAAAATGGCCACTACGTCGTCTGTGAGAGTTACAGCAGCCAAAAGCCCGGCTAGGGGTGGTTGTCTGTAAATATTTTTCAGAATCCTCGCTGTACGGACCTGTTATCAAGAATCCTAGATGTACAGGCAGTCGTTGTCAGCTGAAATATGAAAACCAGTTTGCCAGGGCGAGTTGCTGTACAGTGCTGATCATCTTGCTGAGCAAAAGAGTGAGAAAGAGCACGTTTTTTTCTGGATCATTTGAAATAAGAGGATTAGGAAAAAGAAACCTTCAAGCTAAATCGAATCAAGTAGAAACAATTTACTAACAGAGCAGTTGGCTACTTCTCGTCAAGATTGCCTGGAGCGAACTAAAAGCCGCAGAATCCTGACCTTGGGGGTTTGAAGAAACAACTCAATCACTCATTTGAAAAATAAGAAGAAATGAAAAGCTCATCAAAAGCAGCGATACCACTAGGGAACTCTCGGAAGTGGGAGGGGCAGACTGGGCTGCCGACCTACTGAAGAGGGGACCCAAATTATCGCTTTAGTGAGCTACAGTTCTCAAGACGTCGCTTTGATGTGCCCTGTTATCGGGTGAAGAGAAGATGCAAGGCTGGTAGGGACCCAACCAGGGGTTGAAGTTACTGAGACGTTGGAAGAAGAAACTACCTGAAGTGCGTGGTCGGTTGGAGGAGCATTTCAACTAACACAGACTCCTAGCGTTTGAGTTCTACCTGACAGCGAACATAGAGGAATACGTCTTTCTTGGATCGGGAACAGAGAGTAGGGTAATTAGTAAACCTATTAACTGGTTGAACAGTTCTTGGTGTGTAAGGTAAATACGGTCGTATTTTTAAATTAGCTGGTTATAAATGGGATTTGATTTTATTAGTATATACCAAAATATTTCAGCATGGCAGACTCATCACAGCACAGTAGAGAAACAGGCATAATTGAGAATTATTTCGGCTGAGCTCAAGACGAGTTTTTTTTTTCAGGTACCAAGGAATATGCAGAAGAAGAAGTAGGAATATTGTTTTAAGTTTGATATAAATTACAAAGAAGTTAATATGAATTACCTATATGTAGAATTGCAACGTATTAGTACATGGTTGGGAGAGTTAAAGGTAGCAGTTAATGAAGTAGAGAATTTTGTAGAAACGTTGAAGAATAGAACGACTAGACAAGACCCTTATAGATTTAAGGTAGACTACAATAGAGTAGGAAAGAATAACAGGAGACAGCCACTGCTTAATAAAGACAGAAGACAATATGGCTCTTATGAACCAAGACCTGATGTATGTGGGGTAAAAGACGGTGAGAACAGACGTAATGGTGAAAGCTCGGACTGGTATGGCTGTTATAGATACAAGAATGGTCCTGAGAGAGACTTTTCCAAAGAAGGTTAAATGGAAAACGATGG